>JASANQ010001253.1:0-100031 GCA_030849645.1 Wallacemonas sp. Wsd | reverse complement strand
ACAGCAGCGTCGCGATGAGGACGATGCCGCGTGGAGAGAACTTCATGGCGAAATTTCAAAAAAAAAGGGGGTGAAAAGTGTGTGTTTAGAACGATGTGTTGTAAATGTTTGTTTTTTGTTTGCTCTTGAGTGGGTCAAGAAGGGACGCGAATGATGCGGTGCAAGCCAACAAGAAGGATTCAAACGCTTATGTGTGTGCGTGTCTGAAGGCAGAGGAAAGAGAAGTATGCGTCACACGAAACGGAGTGCGGAAGGGGCAGAAAAAAATGAGTAGTAACGTGCGTAAACACTAGAGTCGGTGGAAAAGAAAAAGGACAGGACAGAGTGTTCGAAGATACTGGTTTGAGGGGAGGATAGCACTTTCTGTGATAATCACCTTCTCCAACTGCCAGCCGCACTACATGCATGAGAGAGAGCATACACGACGGGCACGGGGGAGAAGTGCGATGAGGGACTTTCGAGGGAAAGGGAAAGCAGAGCAAAAAAAAAAAACATGGTCGACGCACGTACTCTGGTGTGGAGAGTCAGAGCCACGACAAGCCTTGAAACAAGGCGTTGTTTGAGAGCCGCTGGTCGATCATGCGTGATGTGAAACTGCTCCGTTCACGTCGTCATAGCAACGAAGGAGTGGCGTCTTTCCTGTGTATTTTCGTATTGTGATGTTTTTTTTTTTTGTTGTTGTTGTGTTCATCCTTTTTGCTTTAACCTTTGGTGCAGCAGGGAGAGAGAGAGAAAGGGGGAGAAAAGCTGGCGTGCTGGCTGCTCGCATCGCAGCCCACACCACACACGCGCGCGCAGAATTCTTCTTGTGTACATTGTGACAGCCATTGTTCACGGTGCGCGATGACCGTTGTCTGGCGGAGGAGAACAGGAGAGCCGTGAGGAGTAGAAGGAGAAGGAGAGGAAATGCCAGAACAAGGCGGCGGCCGTCGTTGAGCGCTATCCTGCCTCCCCAACGCGCATGCACGCGATGTCTTCTTCTCATCAGTGCACAAACCTGGACGGGGCACTCTCACGGGAGGCCAGCGCGTTGGCCCTCGCAGCCTGCACGCGTCGCTGCACCGTCTTCTCCAGCTGAGCTACCTCTTGTGGGGCAAGGTTGCAGTAGCGGACGCCGAGGCTGCGCAGGGATTGGTTGGCCTCCACAGCCGCACACAGCGCAGGACCGCGCTCACTGGGCAGCGCGGCGGCAGGGGTGGGCGCGGGTGGCTCGCACAGGGCGGCGGCCTCCGCCATGGCAGGCAGAGAGTCCTCCTCTCCCGGCACAGCTGCTGCTGGCGTGGTTGTGGATGTGGCTGTGGCTGTGGTGGTGGTGGGTGTCGCCAGTGTGCGGCTCTTGTCGCCTTCGTACGGCACAGAGCCGCCGAGCTGGCGGTTGCCGCTGAGGTCCAGTGCGGTGAGGCGGTTGAGAATGGGCAGCGTCGCACACAGCGCGGTCACCGTCTGCTCGGCGAGTCGATTCTGTCCTAGTCGCAGCTCCGTCAGGCTGGGGTGGGTGTGGAGCGCGTGGACCAGCCGTGCGCCAGCCTCATCCGAGACAGCGTTCTGCGCCACGTCCAGCACGCGCAGTGTCTTGTTGATCTCCAGCGCGGACGCCATCGCCAGCGCACCAGCGTGGCCAATCGCGTTGTCGCCCAGGTACAGCTCCTCCAAGGGGAAGTCCGGTCGGCACAGGATGGTTGCCAGGGCCTCCGCCGCGACCCCGTCCACGGCGTTGCGCGAAAGGTCCAGCACGCGCAGTGTCGTGTTGCGTGCGAGCCCCGCGCAGATGGACAACGCCTGCTGCGGCTGCAACTTGTTGTTGGGCAGACCAAGGGATGCGAGGGAGGGGTACTTGTTGAGCAGCAGGCGCACGTTGAGCGCGTCATCGTTGGAGAAGCCGACCATGCTGCTGTGGTAGCCCACGCCCGCCGCGCTCGCGTTGTAGGTCAGGCGGAAGTGAAGGATGCCAGGCACCCTTGAGAAGAGGTGCTCGTAGAGGTTCAGGTGCACGTACTGGCACGGGAGATCCACGGTGTGCACGTAGTCGCGGCACAAGGCGCACAGCTCGGCGAGGCGACGCGCGTCCTCGTCGTTCAGCTCATTGTCGGGTTGCAGGTGCTGCACCGAACTGGGGCCCGGGTTTGTGCCGCGCAGGGATGCCATGCCGGCGGCCGCCTCCAGCGCCTTCTTGTTGGGGTCCGCGCCGCTGTGGTGACCAAGGGACATGAGGAAATCGCTGAGGGTCTGCTCAAGGTACAGACGCTTCCACCCGTACGTCTTGGACGCCACGCGCTCATCACGCTGCACCATCGCGGAGAGCTGGCCCAGCGACCACTTCTGCTCGCACGCCCGCTTCCAGTAGCCCTCGTCAGCGACACGCACGACGCGATCGCGGAGTGGCAGAGCGGCCTCCTCACACGGGAGCTGCGCCACCACCATGGCATACAGGTCGGTGTGGCCTTGATCGCGCAGCTGCGCCTCCACCTCTGGCATGCTGGTGTAGTGCTCCGCGAGCACCGTCGCACACATGGTCTGCAGCGAAGGGACAAAGTACGCGGGTTTCACCTGCGCCTCGGTCGCACCTTGTTCGCGCACCGCTCGTCCACGTTGGAACTCCTGCGTGCGCACGACGTGAAAGTCGTTTGTTGTGGCGACAGGCGCAGGGTTCACATTCCGGCGGGCCGTGCGTGCAAGTGTGGTGGGCATGGCAACCAACTGGAAGAAGAAGAAAAAAAGAGGTACAAGAGTAGATAAATAAATAAAAAGCGGCGATGTTGGCTCGCGTCCTTGTGTCTGTCTACTTATTTTTCTTTCGTTCTTTGTGACTGGTGCCCGTGATCGGGTGAAGCAAGTGAGAGTGGAAGAAAGAAAGAACGAGGGAGAGAGAAAGAGGAAGTGGTGACAAGTCAGTAGGCAAAGACTCCAGTTGCAACAAAGTTGGGGTCGTCAAGAGTCCGCACCGGAAGTGGATTGAGCAAGAGAGAGAGAGAAAAAAGCGATCAGCGTTTGCTTCTGTGCCGGCGTCCCCCACACCCATCTGCGGAACTGGCGTTTAGCTCATTGTGTTGTGTATGTGTGTGTGTGTGTGTGTGTGTGTGTGTGTGTGTGTGTGTGTGTGTTGCTTTTGGTGTTGTTGTTGTCTTGTCGCGTGAAATACCTTCACCCCTGCTGAGTTGTATTATGTCTTTCAAAATAACGCGTTCCTGCCTCTGTGTGGAGTCGTCGAGACTGTTACTTACATAAAGTGTGTGTGTGTGTGGGTACGCGCATGATGGCGCTTGTAAATAGACAAGAGGAAAGAAAGCAAGAATGGGAGAGGAAAGCGCGAACAGGATAGAAATAAATCATAGTAAAAAAACAAACAGAGTAAGCTGTGAAAAAAGAAGGGAAAACATGGTCTCAGTCTTTGCGGGACCACACACGCGCTGTAGCCGCTGCCGCCAGTGCTGCCACTGACAGAACCGCGCCGCATGCGTACAATGTGGAGAGGTCTTTGCTCTCTTTCGCTGGCGGATTTACGCCGCCAGTCGTGTGGATATCATCGGCACGCGTAGCAGATCGTGGCCCATGCGCCGTCGGCGCCGTCGCCCCGGTATCGGCCCCCAAAACACGCGCGTTGAGCAGGGGAAAGTAGGCCGTGCTCATGGCATCGTACGGCTCCAAGAGGGCCGCCTGCACGGTGGGGCACTTGAACACCACGGCCGTGGGGACAGCGGTCTCCCCCGCCCCCGTCGCCGCTGCACGACGCACTTGTCCGAGCGAGCACACCTCGCCCCAGGTCAGGTGCCACCGAAACGGCATCGTGGGCGTCAGCCGGCAGACATCCACCAGTACACCATTGGCGTGCACCGTGTGCGCCGCGTCGTCCGTCGTGACGTCGAGTGGCTCGGGGGAGACGGCCAGGGTGAGCACCAAGTTCGGCGGCAGCGCTGACGCTGCCTGACGGGTGCACGCGCACAGGGCCGCGTAGAGCTTTGCGGCGGTGCGCGTCAGGCGGTCCTGCTCGCGCTGACGAAGCAGGCGGCGATCCATTGTCATGGTGGTGTCCATCATCGCGAGCACGGGTAGAACGTCCACCGGCGCGCCAATGTGTTCGATCGCGGCGAGCTCGCCACGGAGCACAAACACACGAAACAGTTGTGTGTCCTGCAGCCGTGCAGGGTTGACAAACGCCAAGGTGTCATGCACGTCGCCGGTAAGGCCGCTCGCGAGCATCGTCGATGTGGCGCCGTCCTCGACGGCCACGGCGGCTAGGGCGGCAGACGCCAGCGTGCGCACCGAAAAGACGGCTGTGCTGTGAAGCCAATTGAAAAAACGCACAGCGACATCTGCCGCACACGGAGCCCTCGTCGTCGCCGTGGAGGTGCAGGCTTCCACGGCCGCCGTGAGTGACGCCTCGGGCGCACCGCCTTCACTGAGAAGGGTGGGCGGCACGCACAGAACGCCGTTCGCAAAGCAGCACAACGGTGTGGTGCTGTCAGTGCCATCCGAGAGAGGCGCGAAGACATCTCGGCTGAGCGCGTCCATCTCGCCCGCTGACGAGGTCGTGGCGGCCCGCCATCCGAGCAGCACCTCCTTGAGGTCACCGTAGGCGCGAAGGTCAACAACCCTGTCCGGGCACCACGACGCCATGGCCAAGTCCGATGACGCCCGCAGACTCGTCAGTGTCACGCACGCCAAGGAACCTGCCTGGCCGCTTGAGGCGCCTTCGCAGCCGTCACTGTTGTTGTGTGTGCGCATGCGTTGTGTGGGGGCTGTCTCCTCAAAGTCAATGGAGCCCTCCTGGTGGTCCATCGTAAAGCGAACATAGTTCATGTCTTGGAGGCACCCACGTTCGCGGCGCAGAATTTCCTCGCGGAGCTCCTTCATCACCTGCTGCTCCTTGATCTCCTGCACCACAAAGGCCGCCACGTCAGCCTCCAGTGACCGCTGCTGCTGCTCATAAGTCTTCAACAGCTGCTGGAGCTCGCGAGCCTCCGTCACAAAGCCCTGCACGCGCTGCCGCTGCTCCGCGGGATTCAATACCCGCTCATCTACCGGTGCATTCTCAGTGTCAGCGTGGATGTCGGACATGGTAGTGTAAGAATAAGTGGCTGGTATGTTTCTGTCGTGTGTTGTGAGGTTTTCGCTTTCAGTACGTGTGTGGGTGTGAGAGAGGGTACGACATGAGGAATGAAAATTGAGCGAGGGGTAGAATAGATCAGCGGACGCGACATTTCGCCTTCGAACTTCTTCGACAAGCACGTCCGACCAAGGAGAGAGGTGCCACGCAGAGGCATTATGGATTGAGAGAGCAGCAACGACTGATATTGCACAAGTGTGCCGCTTCCGTGGCGAGTGCATCGTTTTAGGTGTGCGCACGAGGGCACACGCGTATGTACTGGGTGGGGTGCATAATTTCACGTGAGGAGAATGCTCAGGGACGGAAAGGTATATCACGTCAAAGCGTTATCAAGGGCGAGGGGTGTGCGCCACCGTGTTCAAGCTTTTTTTGGTTTGTTTTGCGGGATGTGTACAGATGACGGTCGAGGCACAAGTAAAAAAAAACATTGGTGTCGGCCCCTATTCTACGTGGTGTCGAAGCGTGCACAGAGAGTGCGCGGCCTTCTACACGCGAGGGTGATGACGGACCATGTGCAGTCGACCAGCCAGTACGAAAAGAAAAAAGAGAGAAAAGAGAAAAGATATAAAGGACACCGACGAAGGTCGCTGCGACGCCTTCGTGTGGTAAGTGCACGGAGCTTACTACTTCGTAAACACGAGCGTGTCGCTGCCGTGCGTCATCGTCAGCTTATTGCCGTCCTGGGCAACGCTCATGCCCTCGTGGAATCCTTGGCTGAAGATGCGCTCCACCTCCATGTGGCCGGGAGGGCCCATCATGCGAGTGGACATGAGCATGCCCTTCAGCTGGCCGTCCTTGAACTCCAGCTGGCCGTTCATGGCGTTGGCCACCTTGCAGTGGAACTTCACGGGGCCGGGGCCGCTCATCTCAGCGCGGATGCCCTCGGGGGCGGCCTTGCCGTTGACCTCGGTGAGGGTGTAAGAGCCGTTGGGGGCGGACATGGTGGGGGTGTGAGAAGAGGGGTGTTGGTGTTGTTTTGAGTGTGTGTTGTGGAGAGCCTGAGAAGTGAGAAAGCGAGCGATGAGGATAAGAGGAGATAGGTTGTTCAATTGCACAGGTGTGGAGGTGGCAGCTTGCCACGCATATACCTTGTATGAGACGGTGCGTAGGATCAGGAAAACAACTGGCCTTCAAAGTGTACACCGCAGCGTCTCCCCACCTACGGTGCACATGCGAATATAGATGTGTATGTGTGACTTTGTTACGCACGTGCGTGTACGTGCCGCTGATAGAGAAAGAGAGAGGGACTGTTTGCGCCTGCATGTCCACGTGGCACAACAGGGGAAAGAGCGACAATCGTAAGCCCAGTGTGAGAAAAGAAAGGGGAAGAGAGAGTAACGAGCGTCATGGTGAGACTGACACAAGGTTACTTGGTGAATACGAGCGTATCATCACCGTGGGTCATGGTCAGCGTGCTCCCATTTTGCTTCACACGCATGCCTTCGACAAGCCCCCTGCCTAGGATGCGCTCGACTTCCATGCGTTCAGGAGGGCCGAGCATCAGAGTGCCGATAAGCATGCCCTTCAGCTCACCGGTCTTGTATTCGAGCTCGCCATTCAGAATGTTGGTCACCTTACCGTGGAACCTCACGGGTCCACTACCGCTGAGCTCGATGTGGATACGCTCAGGTGCTGCTTTGCCGTTGACCTCCGTCAGAGTGTAAGAGCCGTTAGGGGCGGGCATCGTTGCGAGTGAGTACGTGTGTATCGATTCTTGGAAGAAGTTGTCAAGTAGCCTAGAAAGCCTAGAAAGCCTAGAGAGACGAATGCGGTGGATGAGAGGAAGTGCGATCGCAGTGTGGATTGGGACAACACAGTAGCACGTGTAGACGTTAGAAAAGTGAACATGTGTGCGTGGTGTGGCACACGCGTAAGGCCCAGATCACACGGACGTAAGAAACGCCACCTCGTCAACGGGTCACTAAGGTCGGTTGAGCGCCGGAGCGCGTCCGCGGCTGGATACGAACAAAAGAGGGGGGAGAGATGCATTCGTGTGCGCCACCGTGTTCAAGCTTTTTTTTTGGTTTGTTTTGCGGGATGCGTACAGATGACGGTCGAGGCACAAGTAAAAAAACATTGGTGTCGGCCCCTATTCTACGTGGTGTCGAAGCGTGCACAGAGAGAGCGCGGCCTTCTACACGCGAGGGTGGTGACGGACCATGTGCAGTCGACCAGCCAGTACGAAAAGAAAAAAGAGAGAAAAGAGAAAAGATATAAAGGACACCGACGAAGGTCGCTGCGATGCCTTCGTGTGGTAAGTGCACGGAGCTTACTACTTCGTAAACACGAGCGTGTCGCTGCCGTGCGTCATCGTCAGCTTATTGCCATCCTGGGCAACGTTCATGCCCTCGTGGAATCCCTGGCTGAAGATGCGCTCCACCTCCATGTGCTCAGGAGGGCCCATCATCATGGTGCACATCAGCATGCCCTTCAGCTGGCCGTCCTTGAACTCCAGCTGGCCGTTCATGGCGTTGGCCACCTTGCAGTGGAACTTCACGGGGCCGGGGCCGCTCATCTCAGCGCGGATGCCCTCGGGGGCGGCCTTGCCGTTGACCTCGGTGAGGGTGTAAGAGCCGTTGGGGGCGGACATGGTGGGGGTGTGAGAAGAGGGGTGTTGGTGTTGTTTTGAGTGTGTGTTGTGGAGAGCCTGAGAAGTGAGAAAGCGAGCGATGGGGATGAGGGAAGAGAGGTAGTGTGCAGAAACTAGAAGATGGCAAGTGTAGGCTCGGCAACGCATCGCATTTCGAGAAAGTAAAGGGAAAGAAACGGTAACAGGGATACGGCTAGAACACAGCGACACGTACGCTGTGAGGTTTCCAACGGCGGGTGGTCGAGCACACCATTTTGCGCAAGACCACCCATGTGTCACAGGTGGGTGAGGGGGAGTCAGTGGGCTTTTCCACGAGGCGGGAGGTTCGTTTTGTGGATTCTCTCGAATCGGCAGCTGTCGAAGGGCAACGAAAAAAAAAAAACATTGCGTCAAGTGGAGCGTTAGAAACGGAGAGAGGGCGGTAAAGGCTTTCTCAGCTTGACTTGGAAAGAACACGCACACAGCAAGGGCCACACAGAAAACACGAAAACGGTGTGCGCTGAAAAGAAAAGGTTTCTTTTGCATTTGACGAAGCGAAACGAGTGGAAGAACAAGAAAGGTTGGGGGAGAAAAGAACAAGAAAGAAAAGAGGTTAAACAGAGAGAAGGGAGGGGAAGCAAAAGAGAAAGCCTTTCTCTAAGCCTTGGTCAAGCGAAACGAGCTGCGGCCAGAGTGCATGAGAAGAACGCGGCCCTTCTGCACAACATGCATACCCTTTTCGAAGCCGGCAGCAATTGCGGTCTCGATGGCCTGCTGCTCTTCTGTGCCCAGCATGAGCGTGGTCATCAGCATGCCCGTGAGCACGTTTTCGGACAGCTTCACTGTGCCGTTCATGATGTTCCCCACAGTGAAGTGGACGCGCACACTCGTGCTGTCCACTGTGGTGAGGGAAGCTGTGTACTTCTCAGAAACTGCGCGACCGTTGAAGCGATCGATGACGTAGTCGCCGTCAAGAGTAGTCACGTTGACCATTGCTGGAGCGCTGTTTTGATGGTGTCGGGGGAAAATGAAAAAAAGAAAAGATGGTGTTGAGTACTTTTTTGTCACGGGGGAGAGATAGTTCAGTGCGACGTTGTTGCGGTCGTGTGGAGAGATCTAGTTCACGAGGAGAAAAACAAAATCAATGAATTCATGGGAGGCCGGAGAGGTGGAAAGGGTGAGGCGGTTATTGAGACAGAGAGTCTGTGAAAAAAGAAATTCACGAAGAGGTGCATGGCTTCTCGATATTCATCGTTTTCCCCACCGCGTGGCTTCTGAGGCAGGGAATGTCGACGTCTCAAAGAACGCAAGCACGCACACGCACACGAAGGCAAGCATGATATGTATATATATACATATATATGGCATGTGTCGCAGCATTTACACTTGTGTGCATTCAAGCATGCGATGTGGTGCCACTCACACACACACACACACACACAACACGCTCTCATTTGAGCTGGAGACGCACGCTCCAACTACCAAGTGTGGCAGAAAAGACACCTGGTTCTATGATAGTGAACGCATGTTGCTCTCACGGTGCTGTTGATTTCGGAGAGAACGTAGAATGTCAGAATGGATAAAACGAAAAGAACGAATGAAGGCGCGGGACATGAATACAGAAGATAACGCGAAAAAAGGGAAGGGGGAAAAAACAGTGGAGTTTGCATCGCATTGCGCGATAAAAGAACGAAACAAGAAAACAGGAAAAACACAAATGGCAAGTGAATCACGGCTATGCAGCACGCGTGGGGAGAAAAAAAAACAGGGAAAAAATCTACTGAAAAGGCTATCATGGCCCTGCGATCTGGGGTTTTCCATTTCCGATTCACTTTCATTTTTTTTTCTTTATCACATCTCGCGGGGGAACCGTGGTTGGAGACGGTGACTGAGTTACAGCTCGTCGTCGTACTTGTTGCCAGTGCTGATGCTGCGCGACTTGGCGGCATGGGGCTGCTCCTCCTGCTGCTCCTCCTCAGGCTGGTTGACGGGCTCAGCGCTGTACAGCATCTTGAAGCCGTTCACCTTGCCCTCAATGTACATCTCTGTCTCACCGGGCTCAACAGTGAGCTCGACGACGTGGCGGCCGTTTTCGTCCTGACCGACGTAGCGCGCCTTGTTGAGGGGACTGATCTCGGAGCGGGAGCCGAAGGTGCCGTGCACGAGCATACGGAAGTCCGTGGTGTCGTTGTAGTACGCCCAGCGCTTCTCGTTCTCGTTAACGATACGGAAGAGCAGGCCGTTGCCCTCGGTCTTGAAGCACTTGCCGCAGTACGTGCCCTTGTATTGCGGCTCGCCGTTGGTGGCCTCCGGCGCGGCGACCTTGCTGAACACAAAGATGTTCTGGGCATCGCGAAGCGTGAGCTCCTTGCCGCCCTTGCCGCGCAGAATCACCTCGAGGCCGCACTGGAAGCCCGCGTTGTACGCGCTCTCGATGGTGTTCTCTAGCTCGTCGCCCATCATGCGCGTGCACATGAGAGGGTTGTCGGAGCGAGCCACGTTCTGGTACAAGTAGGCGCGCCCGCGCATTTGGTTGGCCACACCAATGTTCACATCAACGGCGCCGTCGTCCTCAGACACGGCAAAGTTGATGTTGTACTGGCGGTCTGCCGGCACGGCCTGGCGATTGAAGGACTTGAGCAGGTACTCGCCCTGGATGGTACTGGGATCCACCACTTGGCAGAGTTGCACGTAGGTGTGCGTCGACTCGAGGCGAAGGCCTGTGCCGTTACGGCGAATGTCAAGGCCGCGCTGAAGAGCGGACTGGATGCGATCCTCCGTGAAGGTCGCCTCGTCGTTGGAGTCAATCATGGTCGTGGCGAAGTCACCCTGCACGCGGTTGCCCTGGATGGTGCCGTGTCCGCGCATGGTGTTCATGCCGGTCAGGTTGATGTACACGCCACCGTTTCCATCGGCGGCGAACTGCATCGTCATTGGGCAGCACGGAGGCTTGCCGTCCACGCCGATGATGGCGTGTGTGCCGTACATGTCGTCGATCTGCATGGTACGCGTCCACACGATCGACTGCGTCTCGTCCTGGGACTTGAAGAGAAGCTGGCCGTTTTCCATGCGCACGAGCATGCCCTGGCTGAGGCCCATGGAGAGGGTGTCCTCCACCTTCATCTGGTCATCGTCACCC
The DNA here is from genome assembly GCA_030849645.1 of Wallacemonas sp. Wsd. NCBI lineage: Eukaryota > Euglenozoa > Kinetoplastea > Trypanosomatida > Trypanosomatidae > Wallacemonas > Wallacemonas sp. Wsd. The sequence continues at coordinate 89,219 of JASANQ010001253.1, read as the reverse complement.
ATCATCATGGTGGACATGAGCATGCCCTTGATGATCTCGTCCTCGTACGTGACCTTGCCGCGCATGGTGTTGGCGGCCTGCACGAACATCATGATATCATCGCCTTCGTGGGAAAGCGTCATGGTCGAACCGGCCTTGCAACCCTTACCGTTCACATGCGTGACGGTGTAGCTGCCGCAGAGTTCGTCAAGATCGATCATCGTGCCGGGAAAGCGTGAGAGGGGAGTGAAGTGAGTGCTGTGTTTTTCTTAAAATATTTCTGTTCGGTGTTTGGGGGGTGGGGGGTGGGGTGCGTGGGTTTGTGGGGGTTGGTTGGGGTTGGGTTTGTTGTTTTCGCGGAGGGGGGGGGGGGGGCCGGGCCGGGGGCGGGGCCGCGGCGGCCGGGCGGGCGGCGGCNNCCCCCCCCCCCCCCCGCCCCACCCACAAACAAACGCACACCAACTTGAAAACGCCAGCAGGCATAAGCTTTCTCTAAAACATCAAGACAAACTCTCTCTCTCTTTTTGCACATTCGTTCGTGCTTTCTTTTTATACAAACCTTGCGTTTACGATGACCTTCTCCACGAAGGCGAGCATGTGGTGGGGCTCTGTCTCCACCACGACGGAAAACCTTTTCGGCAAGCCCAAGAAGAAGTTCACCACGCACGAGTACTATGACAACCCCAACCCGCGCTCTGCTCGTCCTCAGTCCATGCACACCGTAGGCAGTATGCGAAAGGCTAGTCAGCGCGCCGCCTCGCAGCGCGGTATGGATGACGGCCAGCAGCAGCAGGGAGACGATGAAGGCTACGACCAGGGCTACCCGCAGGACCAGCAGGATCAGGGCTACCCGCAGGAGGATCAGGTCTACCCGCAGGATCAAGGATACCCGCAGGAACAGGGCTACGACCAAGGATACGACCAAGGATACGACCAAGGATACGATCAAGGATACCAGCAAGGCGACGGGTTTCCTGCCCAGAATTATGGTCCCCAGAGCGGCTACAGTGACCAGGGCTACTAAAATGTGCCGCCTTGTTTTCCTCATGTGCAAAGGACGAACTCGTCTTTCATAGTGAGAAGAAAAAAAAAGCAAAGAATACCTCATTGTTATCACCAACCTGATCAAGTGATCAGACCTCACATGTCTCTATGGTTATTTTCCTTTTGCTTTCTTTTATTTCGTACATTTTTCTTTTTCTCCCTCGCTCTTTCTTTTTCGTTTTTTTTTTGTTCCGTTCAAGATAGCCGCCACTCTGAGATCAGGCAACAATAAAAGCTCTTTTTTCCCCCTCCGATTTTTCTCTGCACCGCACGCACTCATCGGCGTGTGAAAAAAAAAAAGCGCTCGATAGGAAAACAAGAAAACAAGCGCCGTGTGACGAAACAGAAACGAAGAAGATAGAAAACTTAGTTTCAGCCGTCACTTGTGTGTTTGTTCTTCTGCTTCTTTTAGGTCAAATAGGAATCTGCACCTCAGTCATCATGTATTTGTATTGTCCACCTTTTGGAGTTTTTTTGTGTTGTGAGACAACCCTCTATCTCCCCAAAAGTCGGGACTTTTCTTCTGTGCACATCCAGGCATACCGAACGCTCAAGAAAAAAGACAAGAAGAAAAAAGAGTAATCCGTCCCCCTCTCCCTGCGCCTCCATTTCTGCTTTGGCCGATTTGGATGACGGCAGGACAATGACATATGGTATTTGGTACACGTTTTCCTCCGAGGGGCAAACTTGGCGTGTCTGCGCTGATGGGGCTACGCACCCCCACGAGACGATACCGCGCGTGTGGAGATGTGGGCAGAAGAAATGTAACCGAATGTCATCTAGCATGGCCACCGCCACATGCAGCACACTGTTTGGTCATATTCACATCTACACTTTGCTCGTCCTCCCTCCGACTTTCCTCCCTTCTATCAACCTGTCTGACAGTATCCAAAGTCCCGCGGTTTTACACACTCCGGGCTATCTCTTCATTGGCTTATTCAAGCTTCGCACGCTACTGCCGTCATCGTCGCTGAGCTTAGAACTACTCTCTCTTTCTCTCTCTTTGTCCTCTCCTATCTTCTCACTTTATAGCAGTACACAATGGGTCGTGGCTTCGGTCGTGGCGCCAAGAGCGTCGCCATCGTGACGCACTCTCAGGGCGGTGGCCCTGGCAAAAAGACCCCAAAAGGCCTTCGTGGTAACCGTCAGCGCAAGCGCATGAAGCGCGAAAACGCTAAGGGCGAGCAAGGCGATCTGGAAAAGTCACTTGGTTTGGGCCCCACCGAGAAGAAGGCAACCAAGTCCCTCGCACAGCAGATTGCCAGCATTGACTTTCCCCTCCAAGTGAACAAGCGTCAAAAGGGTTTCCGCAAGCTGCGCAAGCAGATCCTGCTCTCTGTGAAGGACCTGCGCCGTCGCCACAGCGAGAAGGGTCGCGAGGTTAATGCCCGTAAAATTCGCCAGCACCAGCGTCGCGAGTCCAAATAATAAACAAGCGTGAGCGTAATGTGTGTGGTTTGTGGCATGGCATGCGATGCAGACACACACTCTTTTTGAGGGCAGCCCCCCTCACACTTTTTCTTTTCCGTTGTTTCACGAACCGCCTAACTGTCTCCATTTAACGAACAATGCAAGCACCCACGCACACAAACAAACGCTCTGCGTACCCCCTCGCATGCGGCGGTCGTGCGTCCAAGTGACGTTCACAAGTACAGCTTAGACAGCTCCGTTGAACAATGAGACGCGGCCGTTCTCTTACCAAGGTGTGATGACAAGGCCAGCATTTGCTGTTCGGCTGTCAGTGCTTCGAGGTTCGCTCTCTCCCCCGCGCACCCACTCACAGTGGTATGTTTTTTTCGCTCGGGCATTGCAACACCCCATCTCTGCACGTTCTCAATCGCTCTCTCCTCTTTTCCCCTGTTCCCCTCGTCTCCCTTTCGTCTTGATTGCTTTCCTCTGTTCCCCCATACCTTTCTTTCCCGCCGCTAGTGACAGTACTTCGGTTCATTGTTGTGCTATCGCCAACAAGACACACAACACAGTTCAGATGCTCTCGTGGCGCCGCGTGACCTCGTCCTCGGTGAGCCGCTGCGCGGCCCTTCTCAACTCCTGCAGACTCGCGAGCGAATCGTCGGGAAGCTCCTCCACGCCAAAGTCAAATGCTGCGGACGACATAGACGAGGACCCCGCTACGCTGCTCCGTCAGCTTCAGCAAGACATGCGGAAGCGTGCCGCGCAGCAGGATGCGCCGCCGGAACCACAACGCAAAAGTGGGAAAACCGCGTTTTTTGACGAAGGGCCCGCTGCGGACGGCGGCGCCTCACACGCAACCCCTCCGACCAAGAACGGCGCGCAGGGTTCCACCCCCGCGAATACCGGCGGTGGCCAAACAGCCGGCACGACACCAGAAGCGCCGACGACGCCGTTCCTTCAAAAGCTCTCCAAGATGGAAGCACACGTCAAGTCACCGTCCTTCCCCACTTACGACGCTGCGGCCGAGCAGCGCCGTCAAAAGCTGGAGGACAAGGTCAAGAGCGAACGTGCGAAGATGCTGGTCTTTCGTGATGTCGGCATGGACCTGGACAAGCCCATCCTTTCTCGCGATGTGTTCCTGGTCTTTAAATACTTCCGCTACGGCTCCGAGTTTGCTGTGGATAACGAGCTAGAGCGCATGCTCCGTTATTTCAACGAGCACGCCGTGAATGAGCTTAAAATCATCCAAAATAGCAAGCTGATGCGCGGACCGGCGACGCTGTCCAAGAAGGTCAAGACGCGCGCACCATCTCGTGGGCGCCCCAGTGGTGACATGCCCGCCGCGGTCCGCCGTCCTGGTGAAGATGGCCCTGCAACGGCGGCTTCCCTCAGCGGCGAAGCGGCTGCCTCGTTCCAGGTGACATCCACCTTTCCGACAGTGCGCTGCGCGAATGTCAAGCAGTTCTGCCCCGTTGGCAGCAGCAGCAGCAGCGGCGAAACCACAGTCCAAAACCTGTTGCGGCCGAACCCAGCGCAGTCACTCTTTTCCCAATTCTTTGTCAAGCCCAGCACCGCCGCGCCGCCGTCAAAGTACAGTGACAAGGATGCCACCCTGTTCACGTCTCTTGCTCCGTCCTCGTTCCGCCGACCTGCGGTTGTCATTTACACGCAGTTGGGCCAAAAATTCGGCTCACAGGCCGACGAGGAGTGGCGCCGTCTGGCGTACGAAACCATCTGCCCCGATGTGCTGCCGTTTTTGCCAGAGGTGAATAGTCAAGGAACGGGGCACATCGGCTCCTCCAAGCCCGAGCAAGGCCTACGCGGGACCCCTGGCAAGGGCGGCCCGAAGAACACATCGTCTCAGCAGCGCTCGCACCAAATGCCAATTGACGTGATCTCCTTGCGCAGCACGGATCTTTACAGCTACCGCTGGGTGCATCAGCTCTACATTCAGCGCTTCGCCAAGACAATGCAGCAGTTGAACGAGGGCGATGGTGACAAGAAGGCGGCACTGCAGAGGGACAACGTGCATCGCGCGCTTCTCGCCGGCTCAACCTTCGTGGGCACAAAACTGCTCGAGCCTTTCTACACGTCCATTGGACTTCGAAACTACCTCTCGCCTCACGTCATGTTGGTCGACCACGAGGGTGTCGTTCGCTGGCTGAGTGCTGGATGCCCCGACAGCTTTGAAAAGACGCATTTCCCCTCGCTCTTGTCCCAGTTGGAAACCGAGTTCTACAAGGCGCGACGTTGAAATTGGCAGTGAAGAAGAGATTACCCAGCATACCAATCTCGTTCTCGCCCAACCCGTCTGCCGGCTGGATCTGCGATGGCAAAGAAGAAGGAAGTGAGGAGGAAAGCGCGCACGCACGAAGGGAAGACGAGAAAGAGAAGTGTAGGGGCACGCCGTTTGCGTCACTGGAACTCCTTCTTTCCGCTTGTACTTTTGGTTTGTTGGTCACTGCATGGTATCCGTAATGGTTCTCACATACAACTGTTTAAAGCACACACACAACAAAAAAAAACTGGAGGCGAAAAGGAAAAAGATCAAGCCCCTAAACAAGATAAAACTTCAGGCACAGCACATCATTATCATTACGTTGTTTTGCACGTCTGTACTCATCTCACTTAGGTGCAAGTTATTCCCCGCAGAATGGTGGGCACAAAGTGCTCCTGTGTATGTGTGTGTGTGTGTCGCGATGGGGCCGCTCACTCCGACTATTCCTTGCACAACGTGCATGTGCGAATATATCGCGGATGAGCCTCAGCGCAGCATGCGCTATTTCTATGCAAGTATTTCAGCCATGAAAGCCGAACTCACCCCCACGATACTCATCCGTCTCCACTGCTGCTAATCTACGCCCTTTATATTACTTTTTTTTTTTTGTTGCTGTTGTTGTTCATCGTTTTCTCCCTCACACTTTACTCGTTTGGAAAGCAAAAAAAAAAGGAAACAGACACGATTATGTCAACTGTGCAGGCCTTTTTCAAGCAGCGGCAAAAAGACCAGTCGAGCGGGAAATCGTCCGCAGAGACGATCGCGGCATTGCGAGGGGACAACAGTCAACCCACATTTCAGTACGCGCATGTGGCGATCCAGGGTTGTTGCCATGGTGAGTTGACGCGCATTTACGATGCGTGTGCAGCGCATGAAGCCGAGACGGGCAAGCGTATTGACTTCTTGATTTGCTGCGGCGATTTTCAGGCCATTCGTAACCGCGGCGATCTCCCCTCCATGGCTGTCCCTGACAAGTACAAGGTGTTGGGCGACTTTCCCCAGTACTGCGCCGTGGACAGCGCGGGTGCCCCACGGAAAACGGCACCGTATCTGACGCTCTTCGTCGGTGGCAACCATGAAAACTCCGACTGGCTGGCGGAAGAAAGCTATGGCGGTTATTTGGCGCCGAATATTTACTACCTTGGTCACTCTGGCGTTGTCGAGGTGGAGCTGCCTATTGTGCCGCCATCCTCACCTCCGACCTCCTCGTCTTCTCCCACACCGCCCACGGAAACGGCGGAGACGAAGCGCGAGAGTGCTGTAGTGGTGGTTGGGGGGCTCAGTGGCATCTTCAAGGGAAATGACTACAAGCGGCCCTACCCAGCTCGTCCGTACGCGTCGAGCGAGAATGGAAAGCGATCGGCCTACCACGTTCGGCAGATTGAGCAAGAAAAACTGGAGGCGTTCGTCGCCACCGTGGCACGGGATCGGCACGCACAGCACCTTGACGCACACGCCGACCCAGCCTCGGCCGCGGCGTCGGTCCCGAGGCTTCCCATGGAGGCCCCACTGATTGACATTGTCGTCTCCCACGACTGGCCGGTCGGTATTACCAAGCTGGGTGACGAGGAGCAGCTCATCCGCTACAAGCCCTTTTTCAAGGATGACATTGCCCACAATGCCCTGGGCAACCCGCACACCCTCCCATTCCTACGCGCCGCGCGGCCACGGTACTGGATCGCGGCTCATCTGCACTGCTTCTTCACCGCGCAGGTGCCGGTCGTGCTGCCGCCCGCTCAGCGGCTCGGCCGCAGCAGCAGCAGCGAGCCCGGCGACGCGGTGACCACCCCCGCCGCCACCGCCTTCATCGCGCTGGACAAGTGCGCCAAGGGCAAGGGGTTTCTGGACTTTGTGGATGTCCCGCTTCACTGGAGCGAGGCCTCGTCCTCACCGCCACCGAGCTCTGCCACGGCTTTCCCGCGCGTCCGTCGCCACCCGGCGTGGGTCGAAATTCTGCGCTGCGCACACCCTTTTGTCGCGCAGAACGCGGTCGGTGTGGAGGGCTTCATGGCCGCTGGCACCGCGGACGAGCTGCACACCCGGCATCGTCAGGCCGGTTCACCTGTGTGGCCATCCTCTGCCGCGCTGTACGCCCCGAATACAGCAGCGCTGCTCGAGGCGCTGCAACTGGACCCTGCCCTGCCGCTTCAGGGCACGTCAAGCACTGAGAGCGACGGCCCACGCGGTGCGCACGCAGAGAGGCAGGGGCCGCCTTTTCGTCCGCCGTGGCGCACGCATGGCTTGGACCGCCCTTTGCCTGCAGGGGCGAACGCACCGTCCCGGTTGCTACCGTACGATCAGCCCAGACAGCCCTACAATGAAGCCAGACAGCCTTACATCCAGCCGCAGCAGCCACAGCAGCGGCGACCTGATGGTCCTCCTCAGCCCTCGCAGGTCACGACAGCACCAGCACCCGCACCACCCGAGGACAGTGGGTTCACGGATGTTGGAGATAGTCCATGGGTGGTTGATCTCGGTTCTGGCGCATCGTAAAAAGAGAGCCGAAACACGCACAATGAAACAAAAACAAAAACAAAAAGAACGTACTCATGAATGCTGTGCCCACACAATGCCACCCACTCTGAAAAGCGAGGTCAAGCGCAAAGCCGGAGAAAAGAAAAGCGCCACTATGACCACAATGACTCACGATAGTTGTGACTCCGTCTCCGACAAGGTGAGTTTGTCAGCATGGTCAGTTTGTTTTTGGCACTTGATTCCATCCCCTCACGACCTTCCCCCTTGCTTTTCCTGTACTCCCCCACGCACACTTCGCCACACCCTCCTTTCATGCTTCCATGGTCTCTTCTACATCACGCTTTCCGCCTCAGTCAGTAAGTCGAAACACACCTTGCTGCTTGGAAAAAGAAAGAGAAAAAAAAACAGTTATCCAGTAACGGCGCAGGTAACGCATTTGACTTTTTTTTCTGCCCTCTTTTTCCTCCACTTCTCCCCTCTTTTTGTTTGTTTGTTTGTTTTGTTTGCGACGTCTCAAGCCAAAGCATCGCAAGACAAGAGAAGGCAGTAATAGAATTTTAGGCAAGTATATATATATACACACGAAACGACACTCGCTTGACAGCACGCAAACAGCTCGAGAGAAGAAGAAAGAGCGCAACAGAGGTTTTCCCATTGCTGCGTTTTTTTTTTCCTTTTTCTCTCTTTCCTCGTGGTTGCTGCTGAACACCCGTTCTCGTGCAGCCGTGTGACTGTGTGCCAGATTGGCAACGCCTTTTGTAACATTAACAGAGAGCGAGCAAGATAGAAGAAGAATCTCACAGACGAACTAGTTTGTGCGACCAGCAGGACACCAATACACACAAAAAAAAAAACAGAAAAAAGAATTGTCCTCCTTTCTTTATCTGATACCCGTCGCTTGAGAGCAACTACCAGTTCACTTCTTTTGTTTCTTGTTTTGTGTCTTTTTGCTTCTTCTTTTTTTTTTTTTGCAGCCAAGCGAAATTGTTCAACTTGAATTTCTGTTGGTTTCGCCGTCCCACAGTGCATCACACTCGTCTGGTGTCTCGCTGTCTCCTCTTCCTCCCCCCCCCCCTTCCTCTCCCCTCCTTCCAATTGGTGGGGTTAACAAAGAATACTCTCTAGTCTCGGCTCTTTTTTTTTTTTTTGCGTCCGCTTGGTTTACTCCCAAGTCACTTGACACGTCATCATAGATTGAGTCAAGAGTCTGGAACACAAAAAAAAAGGAAATCAGACCATCTGAGAAGTCTTCTTGTAGAGATCAAAAAAAAAAAGGTGGCATTACGAGACTTCGACTGTAAACTTCAAGACACCACCGCCGAAGCACGGACACCAGCACAAAGTGTTGCTCTCATTTTACAAAAAAAAAACAAGTCACTTGTTTACGTATTTTTCTTGCTTCACACGCACGCGCGCACTCGCACTCGCTTTGTCTGTGGTAAAGGGGGGAAAATGTACGAACCCGGTAGCGACGGTGACGCCAAAGCTGCGTCCATGACTCTGCGCTCGGCCCACGCGGGCACGTCTCCGTCCCGCCACTCCCCCTCCGTGGCGGTGCGGTCCAGCGGCAGCCCGGTCAGCACCGCCTGCGGGGTCTCTCTGGCGCTGGTGGACGGGCCGTCTGCCACCACCACCACACCGTCCCTCCACACCTACACGAGCAACGCGGTCGACGGCGTGCTTGCCTCCCCGCTCACAGCAGCCGTGCACGCGCCGCACGCGGGCCCGTCTGGCGCGGCTGCCCTAGGGGACCCGGAGCTGGACATGTTCGACATTGAACTCCAGCGCGAATTCCGGAGCAAGGTCACGCAGCCCGCCGCGCCATCGTGTGTCCACACCACCTGCGTCAGTCCGCCCACCGCAGGCCTCAGTGCGCAGCTCTTCACTGCTGGCACGGGCCGCTGGTCGGGTCACACCGGCACCGGCACCGGCACCAGCACGCGGGCCGCACACCCGCACAGCCCGTGGTACACCCCCGGCACGGTCGCCGAGAGCGGCAGCAAGCAGTTCGCGTCCCTCGCGGACATGTGCCAGACGTCCAACTTCCTCGAGCGCCGCGATGATGTACAGCGGTTGGTGCACCGACTGGCCTCGGCTATTCAAACGGAGATGCACGTGACCATGGACAATGGCGTGCTCGTCACCGTCGTCGGCGGCGACAATGTCTCGGCAGGGGCCGTGGATGTCGCAAGTCAGTTGGGGGACCCCGTTGTGGTGCCGCCCTCACAGCCGCCCCAGTCACCGCCCCAGCCGCAGATGGGCGCCGCACTCGCCAGCGCAGTGGTGGCCTCCGCTGCCACGCTCCCCACCACGGCCCACACGACCAGCACCAACTCAGCTGTGCCACGCTCCTTTGAGCAGGACATGCACCTGGTGAGTCTTGTGGTCGGTGAGGTAACACGTCGCTACGCCAGCGCCCAGCCCAGCCCCAGTTCTCCCCGCGTTGCCGCAGCCGGACTCGCGCTCGCTGCGGGTCCGCTGCACGTCGCACAGGCCACCACTGCCGTGGCGGCCCGTGAGGTCTCCAGCAAAGGCGGCGCCGGCGGCAAGAGCCACAGCGCACGCCCGGCGGCCATGGCGCCGTCACCGACTAGCGTGGCCCGTGGTCCGCCCGCCTCTCACGGGCACCGTAGCGCACTCGCCGCCCAACAACAACAACAGCAACAACAACAGCAGCAGCAGGCGCGTCGTGACTACATGAGCGGTCGCAGCACGATCGACACGGAGGTGAACGACTCGCTCGGCCGTATTCACGCCTCGAGTGTGCTGCCGCATCACAGCTACTTCCAGCCGAACAGTGTCAACGCGGCCACCTCGCCGCCGTTCCACGAGCCGGTGCAGCGCCCTGGAAACCCGTACCCGGGCAGTCACATGCACGCTCGTGCGTCGGCATCGGCAGCGGCGACGGCGACACAGCCGCACCCGTCGGAGTCGCTGCGGCTCTCGCTGCTCCACGGCCGCGACGGACAGGCCAGTGTCACCCGCGCCACCGCCGCCGCGGCTGGTCTGGGCGGAAGCATCAAGTCCAGCTCCGTGGTGCGCGCGGCCGCCCCGGCTGTCTCCACGCACCTCGCCAGCTGGGACACGCGCTCGAATCACTCCACCGCCACCACTGCGCGCAGCGAGTCGGGCGTGCAGTGCCCGCGTGCTGTGAAGCCCGAGGCGGCGTCGACGTCGACAAGGACGTCGGGCCCGCGCAATCGCACTGGAAAGAACATTGTCCCGAGCGATCGCTCCGCCTTCTCCGAGTGCTCTGGCGGCGAGACCCGCAGCAGTTTCCACTCGCAGATGAACTCGACCTTCCGCCACAACCACTCCTCATCCACCTGCCGCACGGCGGACACCTCCTTGAGCGGGGCGATACCGGCCGTCACGGTCGCCGCCTCGCCCCTCGCGGTCGCCGGCGGGAGAGGCATGAGCGCGGCGGGGTCCGCCAACGCGACGATCAGCGTTCCGAACATCAAGGACGAGCTGCACACGGTCTCCTGATGGTCACGATGATACTGGCACGCGGGGTACGAGAGAATTTTATATAGTTAAAAAACCACAAAAAAAAAACATCAATCGGACCAAATGAAAAAAAAAGCACCAGGAAAATCAAAGGAAAACCGGACTGTGTCTTTTATCTTGACGAGCACACTTGAACACTGCGGCGATCGACACCCGAAGACGACAATGAAAAACAAGCAGGAAGTGACAGGAATGTGAGTCCACGTAATAGACACAAAGAGTAATCGTCATGCGAACTAAACAAAACAAACCATTTCTTTAATAACATCCAAAAGCGCAAAAAAAATGTATTGATGTCTCTTACGTGGCTTTTTTTTTTTTTTTTCCTGTTCACTCCTACTGTTGCCTACTTTGGTTGTCTCGCAGTTATGCTCGCTTTTTTCACGTAGTGCGCAGTCTCTTTTTTTTTTTTGTACATGTGTCACTACTCACTTTTCCGTTGCAGCTCTTCTCCCTTCTGTTCATTTTTTTTTCGTGTTTTCTCTTTTTTTTTTTGCATTTCTCCTTGTCCTTTTGATGGTTTTACCTTAAACGCTTTTGATTCAACGTCCTCCAAAACAAAAACAAAAATTCTCCGTCTCCCGCCAGTGTTATCACGTAGACCTAACATTGTCAGTGTATGTTTCCTTTTTTTTTTGCCTCCATTTTTGGTGTGTTGCTAACATGTTTTCTTCCCCTTAACTTGTTCGAATGCTTTTGCAGTGGTAACCGGGGTAGGCTTGTTCGACTGCCTTCCCGTTGTATGTGAGCATGGGTGTGCATGAAGTAAAAAAAAAAAATGAACCAATATTCTTTCCCTCGCTTGCTTTTTTTTTTTTTCGATACCGCGAAACTGATTAACTCTAGTCGCCTCTCGTGCGCGCGTGTTCCTCGTCGCTTGCCACGCGCGTGTGCGTGTGAATGTGCCGGGAACGGATGCGAACACGATATTCTGGCGACGACCCACAAGGAAACATCACACGAAGAATGAAGGGAAGAAAAAGATCACAGCTGTAGCAGAATATACATGTGTATGTATGTTGTCATGCATCGATGTGCGCGGCTTGTTGTTCTCTTTCCTTTTTACTTTTTTTTGATTTTTCTTCTTTTCTTCTTCTTTCAAGGTCAGCACATGAGGTGAGCTGAGTACCCTCGGTTAGGGTTTTCACAGTGACGCTGTCACGGTCGTCACCCGTGTTCCTCTTGTTTTTTTTTCCTTGTTGTTCCTGCCCTCTTCTTCTTCTATACTAGCATCTGTGCCTCACAGCTCACATGAGGTACCAAGTCTGGCTATTTCTTCCCCTCCTCTGTCCTACGGGCTGTTTGTGTTCCCTCTGACAGACTTTGCCTTATTCTTCCACACACACACAAAAAATGAGATGTTATTTTCTTGCTGTCTTGTTGGCAGTGCGTGTGTCTGTGTGTGTTGATCTCGGCATCGTTGGGCATCATTGTTTTTTCTCTCCTTTGTAAAAAAAAAAACATGTTGTTGTTTCTTTTTGTTTTCTTCCCTTTTCCCCTTCATGACTCGGTGTCAAACCCCACTTTTTTTTTTCTCTCTCTGATTGCTGTCTACGAGATGACAGTACACGTTCCCCCATGAGAGCCTTGTTTTCTCTTTGGTTCGTTTTTTTTTTTTTGGTTGCCACATTTTCATGCCACACTCAGTTCTTTTTTTTTTTTCTTTCTTAGCCACTTGTTTTGTCTGTTTTCGTTCTCCTCTATATAAATGCGCGAGGTGTTTGGTTGTGTTCCGTTTGCTCTTTTTCCCACTTTAGTTATCCATTTTCAACTGAGTACTATTCTCTATTTTCAACAAAAAAAAACAGACAGCACCAAATAGTGCTAGACAGCTCTCCCACGTTGTGCTGGATTCGAAAATGCACCTTGCTACGCAGTGCTCCCCTGATTGTAAGGGAATGACCCGTGCCTATCCACATTCCCCTTGCTTGTTGGCGGGTGGAAAGCGCCTGGTATGGAGGACAGCAGGAGAAAGGGGAGGCAGAAAAGAGACACCGTCTGTGCACCAAGCGGCACAGAGTGGCTCCGCAAATGCCCCTCCCTGTGCACGATGAAGTGCTGCACAGATTCTGTCGTCACTGGCATTATGCACCTCCTTCTCTCAGCGCGTGTGTCTCTGCTGTCGTTATTGTTGTTTTTGACAGCCATCAGGGTTCTGACAAGCATTCGCACACATACTTCTCACTTTCCCCCGCCCCCCCCCCCCCCTTCCTTTCTCTTTGCCTTTCTCTTTCACTGAAACCACCGAATGACTCGGACACGTAAACACAGTGCACAAAGAAAGCACACACTTGCTGTCTCTCTCTCTCACACACACACGTATTGAATCAACTAGAAGGAACTCCGTCATGTCCGCCGCCGCAAAACGCATGTTGGAGAAGATGGGATGGAAGGAGGGCGAGGGTCTTGGCAAGGAGCGCGACGGCGTGAAGAGCTACGTCAAGGTGGTGCGCCGCGACCCAAAGAGCGCGGCGGGCCTCGGTCACCTGGCCGACCCCAACACCGGCACCAACCTCAACACCGCCCACGCAATTGAGCTGGATGCCGTGTACGGGGAGCTGCAACAGCGCAAGGGCCGCAAGCGTGCACGTTCGGACAGTGAGTCCGACGAGGACGCGGACACGGACAGCAAGGAGGCGAAGAGGCAGGCGAAGAAGCGCGCCAGCACATCATCGAGCAACGAGGCAGAGAGTGCCAGCACCAGCAGCAGCAGCAGCAGCAGCGAGGACGATGAGGACGTGCGCACCAACGAAGAAGCTATGGGACGCGTCGACGTGACGAAGCTGTCGGACGCGGAGCTGTTCAAGCGCTGCGGTGGCGTGCGCCTTGGTCGCGCCGGTCGTCATCGATTCTTTTCAGGCAAGTTGGCGCGCATCGACGCCAGCCATCATGGTGGCGGCAAGAACAGCAAGAGCTCGTCGGACTCGGACTAGGCGAGGGTGTCTCGCTAGAAAAAAAAAATGGCACAGATGCCGGAGGAACAGCAACAACACATAAACGTTTAACTGATTTGCAGCAAAGCACACACAAGGTCCTACGTCGCGCGTCGCTGACGGGTCGGACGATGAAAAGACAAATTAATCATAGCCTGAATCTTTAAAAAAAAACTCCACATGACCAAAAGTGACATGGAAAGGGGGAAAAGTGCGCCAATAGTGTTGTTTTCACGTTGATTGTGCCGCGCATGAAAAAAAAAACGGCGTGTGTAGGATCCACCAGAAATGGCATGGTAGAGTACACGTGAGTACACCCTCAGTTGAATGGAAGGGAGGGAGAAGACTGCTTTGTTCCTAGATGGGCACTACTGCCCCTTTCTCTCTCTTTTTTTTTCTCATTCTCCTTTGAATAACAAAAGAATCAGTGAATAAACTGGTGACAACCAGCTCTTCAGCGCCACGACTCATGTACATTCCGCATATTTCTCTCTCTCTCTCTCTCCTACGATCACTCTATTTATGTGTTCTCTCTGTGTGGGTCCTGTCAGAGTTTTCAACATTGACGGCGGTACTTGTTTTTTGTTTGTTTGAGTTTGTGCCATGTCATTCTGGAGGTCACTGGCACGCTGTATGCCACTCGGCGTGCCCGCAGTCTGCACCTCGCGGAGAGCCTTCTTCTACAGTTCTCCGGTGCGACTCACCGTGAAGCGCGTGGTGCGCAAGAAAAAAAAGATTGTGCGAGAGACCGCGGTGCCCGTGCCCGTGACTGCACGCGTTGAGCCATCCCCACGGTCTGCAACGCCGCTCGCCCCTGTCGTCAGCACGGCGGAGAGCCCACCTGTGCGGACGCCGCCACAGGATCCGCACCTACACCAGCAACTCGCGCGTCGCCTCGAGAAGGTCAATGAAATGACACACCAGATTGAGCGCGCCGTGCGGGTCTGTTCGGAAGCCATCGGACTCGCCCAGCGGCAACTGACGGTACTTGATCGTCGCCTCGTCGCGATTGAGCAAGCCGTGGAGGCGATGCAATCGAGTGGGGCAGCGTCGCGACGCACCATTGGGGAAGTTGTGCTTGAGCAGAGAAACACGGAGCTGCTAGTTCGCCAGATGGAGCAGCGCGTGCTGCAAGGCCATGCCTCGCACCCGACCCACTCGGCGGCAGACACTACCAACAAGTCGACGGAGGCCAGTCAGACAGGAAATGTACGCACACGCGATGACGAGGAGGCAGAGCAGGAGGAGGAGGCTGAAGAGGACGTGGTGATGGGGGAGGAGGAGCTGCACGCACGCATTCGCACGCTGGTCGACGAGGCCGTCCAGAAGGCTCTCGCGTCCGTGCCCGCTCCGCAGGCGTCACCTCTGTCGAGCTCGGCCGGCACAACGCAATTGGCGGGCGAGGTCGCGCTCTTGTCCCGTCGTCTCGAGGCCATGTCGCTCGAGCACCTCGCCCTCGCACGGGTGGGGCCCGCCGTCGTGGAGGCCACCACGGCTGCCGATACGGCCGACACCACACACGCGCGTCGTGCGCAGCTGGCGGACGTCGCCGCCACCTTGCACGCCGCCGCCTCGCAGCCGTTCAAGGATGTGACCGGGGCCTCTCGTCTACGCAGCGAGAAGATTGTGCTGCGCAACGTCCCTCGCAACCTGAGTGCGGCCGAGGTGCGCGCCTTGTGTGCGGCCAAGCTCGATGGTGCCCCGCACGGGGCCCGTGTGCTCTCCTGTGTCGTTGCGCAGCATGCGCTGCCCCCCTCACCGCCTCTCTCGCATCCAGACCACCACCAAAGCGGCCAACACACCCGTCCACAGAGCGACGAATCAAGCGTGCCGTCCGCCGCGGATCTGGCGCGTGTGGTGCTGGTGCCGAACAGCAAGACGTTCGACATTGTCTTTGACTCGCCAGAGACGGCACGGCGCGCGTTGGTGGCCCTGAACCGCACCTCTCTCAAACCCGCCGCGCACTTGCCGTCGCAGCAGCTCGTCGCGGAGCCGGCAGTGTCGGCGGAGTTTCTGGATGCACTGGCGGGTGCCACCGTGCCAGACAAGGGACACGGAAAAGAATAGTGGCTGCTGTTGATGATTTGACGAGAGTGCGCTCGCCGCATTCCCTTGTCCCCCACTTGCCGGTCATGCTTTTTTTGTTTTGTTTTGTTTTGCTCACAGAGAAACCGGAGTTTACCACCAGGTCATCAAAGCAAAAACGCACGAAGCACACATCAAACAAAGGGCACCTCAGTGCTATGTTTGCTGGGAGGATTTACTTTTTTTTTCAAGTACAGCGCAACCGTGGTCAGTTGACTCGCACATGCACGCATGGGTGCTTCTTCTGTTTCACCCTTCACCCTTCCCCCCCCCCCCCTCCCGCACCATGATTTTCGCCTGTGAAATGCTCTCTCTCTCTCTCTCTCACTCTCTCCTCCCCTTCTTCCATTCGCAACAACAGAGCGTCGCGTCACAAACACCATTCTGCGCGTCTGAGTACTATATTTCTATTTATTTTTGAAACAAATCACTCGATTTTCTTTCTCTCCCTCACTCGCATACACTCACGCACGTGGAACTCCTTTTGCCTCCGATCCTCTTAAAGAGTCCAGAGCAAAGAAGAAAAACACGAAAAACGGTGAATAGAGTAGCGGCAGAAAAAAAATCTAGCGCATTCCTCTGTACTGATATTCCGTTGACTTTCTCTCTTTTCCTTTTTTTTTCCTGTTTTCTTGTTTGTTTGCTTTTGGGGCAGATTGCTTTTTATTTCTCACCCCCTTCCCTTTCTCTGCCGCCTTCATTCTATTCATATTGGCATCACATCGGTCGAACCGCACACACACACACACACACACACACACACATACCTGCACACACGCACGCGCAAGTAAACACTTTTTTAAACAAAGTCGTACGTCATGAGCAAAAAGGGACAGGCAGCGGAGAATGTCAAGGTTCTCGTGCGGTGCCGGCCGCTTAGCGAGAAGGAGCTCGGCAATGGCCACAAGACGTGCGTGGAGATGGACCTCGTGAACCACTCCGTAGCCGTCAAGTCCCTCGTGGGCGAGGCCGATCGCTGGACTTTTGACGCGGTCATCAACAACACCTTCTCGCAAAAGGATGTGTTCACGCAGTTCATTCTGCCGCTGGTGGACTCCGTGCTCGAGGGCTTCAATGCGACCGTATTTGCCTACGGCCAGTCCGGCTCCGGTAAGACGCACACCATGACCGGCGTCATGGGCGACCCGGAGATGGAAGGCGTTATTCCTCGGTGCTTCAAGTACATTTTCGACCACATTCAAGCAAATCAAGAAAGCAGCAGCCGCCGTTATTCCATGTACGTCTCCTTCGTGGAGCTTTACAACGGCAAGGTGCGCGACTTGCTGGCAAAACAGCAGGTGGCCTTAGATGTGCGCGAGAGCAAGGACCACACCTTCTTTGTGCAGGGTGCGATTGTCCCTCAGGTCAAGTTCCCCGAGGAGATCATTCAGCTCATGGAGGAGGGCACCGAACGGCGGCGCACGGCCTCGACGGAGCTCAACGCGGACAGCTCCCGCTCGCACTCGCTCTTCACGCTCGTGCTAGAGTGCACGGAGACGCTCGAGGACGGTTCCGCCCGGTCCGTGACCAGCAAGCTGAACCTCGTCGATCTCGCCGGCTCTGAGCGTCAGGGTAAGACAGGCGCCACAGGAGACACGCTCAAGGAGGGCTGCAACATCAACCTGTCTCTCTCCGCGCTTGGCACGGTGATTGACTCGATTGTGAAGGGGGCGAAGCACATTCCATTTCGTAGCAGCGGTCTGACGATGTTGCTGAAGGACTCGCTGGGTGGCAATAGCAAGACCATCATGTTCGCCAACATCAACCCGAGCGAGCGCAACTTGTCGGAGACGGTCTCGACGCTTCGCTTTGCCGATCGCGCAAAGCAGATCAAGAACAAGCCGGTCGTGAACATGGACAGCAAGGATCAGCGGATTGCTGAGCTGACAGAGATTGTCGATGAACTGCGCGAGAAGCTCAAGAAGTACGAGACCGAAGGCACGGCTGGCCTCGAACATGATGTCGATGCCCTGCGTGAACAGGTCGGCGAGCTGGAGATGAATCTCGACAATGCAGTCAAGGGCCGCGAAGCAGACGCGATTGACCACGAGAATGAGCGTGCGCGACTGGCCACCGATCGGCGCGATGCCACATCTCGTATTGCCGAGTTGGAGGAGCAGCTCGCCCAGCTGCGGAATGATCTGCAGGTGGCCGAGTCCACCGCTCAGGACCAGCGCATGCAGCGCGAGGAGGTGCTGCAGGTGTGCACCACCTTTCTGGAGCGCAAGACGCCCATTGCGAACGTGGACGAACTCGCCGCCCTCTTCAAGGACTTTTCGCACGGTGCGAACGGTGCGGAACTGGCGCAGCTGCAGACACAAGTGAACACGCTCTCCGCCGAAAATAAAGCGCTGAAGCGCGACCTCAAGGCCGTTCGCAAGGACCTGGAGCAGCAGATGCTGGACGGACAGGACAAGAGCGGCAAGCTCGAGTCACAGCTGAAGAAGTCCAAGAAGGATCTGCAGGCCGCGCAGGCCGCACTCACCGCCAACGGCGTGGACCCCACCTCCGTTACGGCGGCCGGCTCGGTGGCGAGCGAGATGTCGTCCATGGTGGACGACTACGCCCGACGCCAGGACGAGCTCCTCGCCGCTGTCAAGCTCGACGACAATGGCGCCGCCGCGATGAAGTTGCTGCGCGAGGAGAACGAGGGGCTCCGCAAGAAGCTCACCAGCCAGGCCGCAGCCGCCAAGAGCGCCGCCGCCGCCCCTGCTGCCGCGGCCCAGGCCGCGGCCACCACGGCGGAGCTCGAGGAGGAGCGTGCACAGCGCGTGGCGGTGGAGCAGCAGAAGAAGGAGCTGCAGGCCGAGATGCAGACGCTGCGCGACGAGTGCACCGTCGCCGAGGCCCGCGCCGCGGAAGCAGAGGGCAAGATCCAGGAAGTCACCAGCGAGTTCCAGCGCAAGCTCAAGGACGCCAGCACCAGTGTGGACGAGGTCACGCGCCTGGAGACCCGTCTCCGCGAGCGTGCGGATCAGCTGGATCAGATGCGCTCTCTGCTCGACAAGCAGAAGGCCCTCATTGTCAAGAGCAACGAGAAGGTCGATTACTTTCAGCAGCAGCTCAAGGAGGCCAACATCGCCGCGGAGGCCGTCGAGCAGCGCTACCGCCTCAAGCTCGAGGAGAAAGATGCCAGTATGCAGAAGGCCATCAACAAGCGCCTCGAGGAGTACGCCGAGGAGCGCAATCGCGAGCTCGATGACAAGAGCCACACCAACAAGAAGCTCAAGAAGAAGATTCAGAAGCTCAACGAGCAGGTCGTCCAGCTGGAGGAGGAGTACGATAGGAAGGTTATCGAGTGCGAGGACCTGCGCAACGCACTCGGCGAACAGAAGGTGGAGCAGATGAAGCTAGCGCGTCGGCTTGAAGTCGGCGATGATGACCACATTGAGGTCATGGACAGGAAGGAGCACATCCAGAATGCTTTGGAACGTGCCAAGGAGGAGCGCAAGCGCAAGGCCGACCTCTTCGCGATGGGCGAGGTGAAGAACGCGAAATTCCAGTAAAGCGGCAGCTAGCATCAGGAGGGGGAGCTGGAGGCAAGGGGGGTAGGAAAGTACCAGGAGGTGAGAGGCTGCGTTCTTCTCTCAATACATGATTTGGAAGCACGGTCCTCGTCCGTCAGGTGGAAAGTGATCTCTTGCGCAACGACGCACAGATGCACACGCAGAGTGTGAAGTCGGCAAGAATAAATGTATAGGGCACAATAATTGGTGAGTGCGCGGAGAGGCAACAGTTACTCACGTGCTCTCTCCTTTTGATCTTCCTTCTCCTCCTTCTTCCTTGCTTCCTTGATAATGCTTTTGTTTTGCCGTCGCTCGCCTCCTTTTTTTTCTCTCTACTGTACCTGTGATGTATCATTAATCGTGATGTTTGTTTGCCTCCTGTGGAGGTGTTTCCACTTTTTGTGCACTTGCTCCTATTTATCTCTCCACTTCTTGTCTGCATCCTCCTTGTCTATTTCTCCACTCGACAGATATGTGAATACATCTCAAGTTTATTTGCAGTGCAACAACCACTTCGACCACGTGATGATTTTTCTTTCTTTTTTTTTCCTTTTCGATGTTGTTGTTGGTGTCGTGGATGCACCGTTACCGTTAGTGCATCTTTTTTTTTTTCTTGCATTCTGGTGTGGTCGTTGTTCATTGTTTCGGCATTGCCTTTTTTTCTTTCTTTCTTTCTTTACTTTCTTTACACTACTTTTTATTTTGTTATGTTACAAGATCATCTCGGTTCCTCATGTTCGTGACGCTTGTTGTTTCTGTTCGTTTTGTTTTTTCTTCTCCCCATGTTCAATTCTCGTCGGTCTTTCCGATATCCTGTTTGATTGTCTTTTTTATTTCCCCTGTTTCCTATTCTCGAGACGCTTTCCTAGGGTTATCGTCAACCAGTCAAGTACACCAGTCTAGAGCCAAATCAGCAGCCAAAAGAAAGAAGAAGAAAAAAAGCGCCGTATCGTGTCTGCTTGTTGTCCGCGTGTGTTGAAGTCTCCGTCACGATAGCACACGAACACATACACGCAAAAAAAAAAAGGCGGGGTGTTGGGTCCAGCGTTCGTATGGGAGTGCGTGGTTGTGTCTGTGCGCGTGTGTGCGTGCACGTGTTGGTGTCTATGTGCATGTGGGTTTTTTCGCGTGAAGGTCGGCGTGCGCTTCAATACGCGTGCCCTTCTCCGTGGCTCCACTTGGCCTACTTGTCTCTCACCCGTCTCTCACGTTCACGTTCGCTATAATTTTACTTTCTTCATACACAACGACACTTTTCGCACCCTCTCGCTCTCTCTCTCTCTCTCTCTCTCTCTCTCTCTCTCGTTCTCCAACTTCTCTTCCTTGGCGTGTCTGCGCTCCTAAAGCTCCAAATACAACAACACACTCATATCATCTATCGACCAAACGAGAAAAAAAAGTTTTCTATTATTGTTAATCAACTAATCGGTATCCGTGCGTACATTCCCTTCTAACCAATCACCATGGTTGTGTGTGTGACATTCTTTCTCCGCCTCAAGACCGAGGCTGACTCGGAGAAGTTCCTTGCCGCGTTCAAGAAGCTGCAGGCCTACTGCCTGGCCAAGGAGCCTGGCACGACCTGCTACGAGCTGCACGAGGTGATCTGCCCTGCCGAGGACAGCCCCGATGGCAAGGCGCACCCCATCCCCAACGCCTTTCTCGTGCTCGAGCGGTACAACAGCGCGCGCGACATGGATGAGTTCCACTCCAACAGCGAGACCTTTGGCGAGTTATTCAAGACGCTCGGCACGCTGGACGTGGTGGAACAGAAGCTCACCCGCTACGAGAATGCGCATGTGCAGGCCAAGCTGGATGCGATGCCGGCCCCTGCTGTGCTCGAGACACCGAAGCTGGATGCCCTGAAGCCTGGTATTCTGGTGTTCGCTGGTGCCCGTGCCGGAGCGTCACCGCTCTATGTGCAGGCCGCCGAGGAGCTCGGGGAGTACATTGTGAAGCAGGCGCGTCGTCCACTCGTATATGGTGGTGGCACGGTCGGCGTCATGGGGGCGATTGCGCAGGCGGTGTGCAAGGGCAAGGGCCAGGTGGTGGCCATCATTCCCAACGCTTTGAAGCCGCGCGAGGCGTCCGGCGATATGATTGGCGATCTCCTCTATTACACGGACACCATGTCGGAGCGCAAGAGCATCATGTTTGCCCACTCCGACACTGTCATTGCGCTGCCCGGCGGCATCGGCACCTTTGATGAGCTGCTCGAGGTGATGACGTTGTTTCAGCTCAACGCCTACCGCCCCCGGATTGGTGTGTGCAACGTGAACAACTTCTTCGCGCCCTTCATGCAGATGCTGGAGCACCTGGTCAAGGAGGGCTTCTTGGAGGCGAACACACTGAATTGCCTTGTTGTGCGCGACACAGTTGCTGAGCTGATGGCCGCGCTGGAGACCTTCCAGCCCCCTCAGAGCGCTGCCTCCATGCTCGTGTGGCGCGCGCGTCCGTAAAAGAAGGAGAGAAAAAAACGGGAACGACGAGTTCCATCAAAAGAGGCAGACGTGCGTTAAAGGCTCTTAAAAAAAAAAGGAAAAATCGATCCTGTGTGGTCGTTGTTAACGTTTTCGTTTTCTTTCTTGCATTTTTTCTTCGAAGTTGCAACATGCATCTCAAAGGAGTGAGTTTGGTGTGGTCGTGTGCGCGAGTATGGAAACCTATTCGTGAAGAAACTTGATAGACAAATGAAATTGCTCCCTAACTGTGAGGTTCAGGAAGGGTCAGGAGAAAACAAGGGTACTAAGTACGATCATGGTAAGCACCTGCCACATCGGGAGTTTCTCTATTTCTGTTTTTTCATGTTTTGATTGCCACCAAGAAAACAAAAGAGACACAAGGAAGACTGTCTTGACTTGAATTCACACGGTGGATTGTCTCTCCTTTTGCTTAGGTTTGGTTTCCACAACTATGGTATGTCCTTCTGATCCACGCTTCTCTTTTCTCTCTCTCTCTCTCTCTCTCTCTTGGTTGTTTCCTTTTTTTTTTTTCGGCTTGCACTGTGACAGATCCATCACTGCAAATCCAAGTAAACAGATACGACACACACAAAAGCACAACACTGTGACACATATACACCAACGCACACACGACAGCACACAAAAAAAATGGCCGCGTTGGCGACTCTTCCGACTCTTCCCCAGGGCCTCACGTACGATGACGTGCTGCTCATTCCGCAGCGCAGCCCTGTCCGCTCCCGCAAGCAGGTGAGCACGACGACGAAGCTCTCGCGCAACATTACCCTCCGAATCCCTGTCGTCGCCAGCAACATGGACACGGTCACCGAGCACCAGACCGCGGTCGCGATGGCGCGCGAGGGCGGCATCGGCATCCTCCACCGCTTCTGCTCCGTGGAGGAGCAGTGCGCGATGGTGCGCAAGGTGAAGCGCGCGCAGTCCTTCATGATCGAGGACCCTCGCATGATCCTGCCGACCGCCACCAAGGTCGAGGCCCTCGAGGCCTTCAACTGGAACGGTCGCAAGGGCGGCGTGAACTGCCTGATGGTGGTCGAGAGCCTGGCCTCCCGCACACTGCTCGGCGTGGTCTCCCGCTCCGACCTTCTCTTCGCCAAGGATGAGGCCCAGGTCAGCCAGTTCATGACGCCTCGCGAGCGTGTCGTGGTCAGCACCAACGAGGGCATCACCATGGAGGAGGCCCGCACCCTCATGCAGGTGAACCGCTGCGGCAACGTGCCGATTGTGGACGACAAGGGCCACCTCAAGTTCCTCATCACGCGCTCTGACTTGGTGAAGCTCGCCAACAACCAGGTCGCGTCCTTGGACTCCCGCAGCCGTCTGCTCGTCGGCGCGGCGATTGGTGTGAAGAACGAGGACCACGCGCGTGCAGCCGCCCTCATTGAGGCTGGCGCGGACGTGCTTGTCGTCGACATTGCCCACGGTCACAGCGACATCTGCATCGACATGGTTCGTGCCCTCAAGAAGAATCCCCAGACGAACAAGGTGGACATCATCGCCGGCAACATCGCGAGCGGCGAGGCGGCCAAGGACCTCATTGAGGCCGGCGCGGACGGTCTCAAGATCGGCGTGGGCCCGGGCAGCATCTGCATCACCCGTCTGGTCGCCGGCTCTGGCGTGCCGCAGCTCTCCGCCGTGATGGACTGCGCGCGCGTGGCCAAGGCCTACGGCGTGCCGTGCATTGCCGATGGCGGCGTCAAGACCGCGGGCGACATCTGCAAGGCCATCGCGGCCGGTGCGGACACTGTGATGCTGGGCAACATGCTGGCCGGCACCGACGAGGCACCCGGTCGCGTGCTCGTCAAGGAGGGGAAGAAGGTGAAGGTGATTCGCGGCATGGCGGGCTTCGGTGCCAACATCAGCAAGGCCGAGCGCGAGAAGCGCCTGGACGAGGACGTCTTCAACGACCTCGTGCCGGAGGGCGTGGAGGGCTGGGTGTCGTGCAAGGGTCCCATTGGTCCGATTTTGCACCAGCTCGTCGGCGGCCTTCGCTCGGGCATCTCGTACTGCGGAGCGAAGAACATCGCGGAGATGCAGAAGAACGCGCGCTTCATTCGCATGTCTGGTGCGGGCCTCCGTGAGAGCGGCAGTCACGACATCTCCAAGATTTAAGAGAGAGAGAGAGAGAGAGAGAGAGAGAGAGAGCGGTCAGAAGAGGGCAGAACAGAGGAGAAGCAAAACAAAAAAAAATGTCGTCAAGGCCGTAGTGCGCGTGCGTGCCTTGGATACCAAAGCAAAGGGTTAATGCGCGTTCCCTTATCGCGAACTTTTCTCTACCTGTTCTTCTCTCCTCTTGTTTTTTTTCTTTTTTGAGTAACACGTACTCTTTGTTTTTTGTTCATTTTCTCTTCTTGTTGTTTTTGATTTCTACTCCAGCGTCCAGCAATCATGAGCATCACGACTAACTAATTGACGACGCCCAAGAGTAATGAACGAAAGAAACAAGCATTTCCAGAAAAGGAAAGAAAAGATGAGCTGTGTCCTCTCTCCCCACGCGTTGATCGAAATGAGTTTCCTGTCGTTCGCAGTTATACCACTCTTCCTTCTCTTTCTTTCTTTCTTTGCCTCCTCAATTTAAAAAAAAAAGCATCGACGCCTCCTAAATTTTCAGGATGGCGCGTTGCTGTGAGGGCAAGATGAAACGAAGAAGCGATCTAACGACACCGTTAAGAAATAAGAAGATACCTAAGTAGTTTGTCACATCTTTCAGTCTTTCCTGCTTTCTTTTCGTTTCCCTTTTTTTTTTCTTGTACGTCTATTCCCTCGCCTCTCTCCAAAGAGCAGGTGAATAAATCAGTTGACCTCACACAGACAAAAGAAAAAAACACAGATTGACTCGTTAATGCATCTGTCTCACGGACTTCCGCAAGGCGTGGTCTCGTCATCGCAGGAGATACACATGTCACAAGCTCATCTGTGAAATGGGGCACTCCTCCTTCCAGGTGTGAGGGCTCGCGGAAGCAAAAAAAAAAGTGAATTGCGTGGATTGCGTGGATTGCGTGAACTGGCACGTCTCCGTCTGCGAGGGTGTTGCCCAGTTTGCCTCTATTCTACGTGCGTTGACTGCGCGCACACGCTGTTTCAGTCATCCACCTGTCTCGGCCACACTTATCATTCATCCATCTCTGCTCATCGCTGACGCTCACGGATTACAATTCTCATTCCCATACTCTCCCTCTCTCACATTCTCTTTCTTTGATCCCACTGCAAGTGTGTCTGCGATACATAGAGAGATGCCTTCATCGAGCTTCATCACGGACATTGTCAAGCGGCACGTGGCGCTGCCCATCAACAAAGATCTCGCCGCGCTCAAGGTTGTCCTGCGCGACTGGGTCACCTACACGGAGCACGTGCCTCTGCAGCAGAAGCCCACGCACACGGCCGAGCTCCACGTGAAGGTGCAGCGCGAGGCCCCGTCCTCCGTCTCCGAGAAGGTTGCCCTTGACGAGTCTGCCGAGGCCGGCGAGGACCGCTACTTGTCGCGCTTCTTCCCCAAGACGCGCCGCGCACGTCATGGTGCGGGTCCATCCTCCTCCTCGTCATCAGGTCCGCACCGACCGCATGTGCATCGCAAAGTCGTGCCACTGGCGCTGTGGTCAGCTGTGTTGCCGTGGGAGGTGCAGCGCGGCCTGTCGCTGAGCACCCTCACGCTGCCCACAGGGTATGCCACAGACAACGACGTGCCAGCGACCGCCGCATCCACCACCGAGGCAGCCAGCGTACGCGGTGCGCGCGAGGCGGCAGCCGCACAAAAACAAGAAGAAGACGAGGAGGAGGTCGACACGCTCGGTGTTGTCTCCGCGCCGAGCGGCCCCACGGCAGCCTCCCCCCGCCCGACACCAGGCATGCTCTTCGTGATGGACGCCAAGTCTGTCGGCCAGCACGGCGGGCGTATTTGCTTCTGGAGCGGCGCCATCACGCAACCCATCGACGTGCTGTTTGTCGCGCCGGTCTTCGCCGCCTCGGTGGCGCCGGCGACCTCCTTTGGCCAGCTGCGCGATCGGCGTCAGCGCGACCGCGAGACGGACTTGTACGATCTGCCCGAGGTGCAGGCCCGCTTCTTCCCGCACGGCGAGATGCAGCCCAACACGACGGCGCAGCTGCGCGTCGCCAACTTTGGGCATCTGGATCCGTTCCCGCACATGCTCCCCGCCGCAGCGCGGGCCAGCGAGCACGGAGAGCACGGAGAGGAGAGCGACGCGTCCACGCACACGGTGGAGGCGGCAACGCCAGAGGCGCGCTATGTGATGGAAACCGTTCGTCATACGCTGCAGCACGGCGTGCAGGCCGCGCTGGCAGAGAGCCGTGTCGCGTACAAGGCAGCCTACGCGGTGGAGGCCCCCGAGCATGGCCACAAGGGCGACAAGGGCGTGGAGATTGAGCTGACGGTGGAGCTGTCAGACGCGATGCGGCGGGATGTGGAGGAGAAGGCGCGGCTCGTCGTGCAGTACGTGCAACCACTCGAGGAGGTCATCCGCTACCACGCACAGCGCCTCAACACGCCTGTTCACTCCAGTGCCGAGGAAACACCCGCGCAGTACGACGACGGCGAGGGCGGCGACGCGGCGAACGGGGAGCGCAAGGTGCGGGTGTGGCTATCGGAGACCGAGAGTCTCTGGATGACGCGTGGCGAGCTCGCCGCACACCAGGCGAGGCACGCACGAGAGGCGAAGGAGACACCGCAGCAGGCGCAGCGCCGCCGCGATCGCGAGGAGAACGTGGATGCCGAGGCGGACGCCGACGAGCGCGCGTACGAGGCGGCCGAGGAGGAAGAGGAGCAGGAGGAAGAGGCGGTGATGGAGGAGGTTACCGTGATGGCAACGCACACTGGGATGGAGAGCGCGACGGCAGCCGCCACCACCACGACAACAATCAACGCGTCGATGCCGACCTCGGCCGGCGCGTCCTCACTGACCCCGGCAGAGGCGCGGCAGCGCAGCATCGCGCAGCAATCGCCGATGCTCCAGGCGGAAGACGAGGGCCGTCCGCTGCGTCTGGCGCCGTCCTTCACAGGTCGCCAGTCGTCGTCCACCACGCGCTCGCCGGGTCTGGTCGTCAGCGCGAACAAGCTCGCGCGGTACCCGGAGACGCGCTCGGACATGCCCGTCTTGCCGCCGATCGACTACGACTTGCTGGACCTCGTCGTGCGGCTGGGCGTGGGGGCGGAGAGCGTACTCTTCCACTACCACCCCCGCATTCTCCGCGAGTGGCGCCATGAGCTCGGTGCACTCAATCAACTCGCACGGCGCCGTCGCGACCCCGCCTCCGACGCGCGTGCCGAGAAGCACGAAAAGCTGGACGATAAGGATGTGATGATCCTGCTGCGCCTTGTGAGGGACCCGACCCTGCAGTTGCCAGAGGACCTCATCGCCCTGGTCGAGGCTGTCGCGGATCTCAAGGAGCAGCTGCACGGCACCAAGTTGGGCTAAAAAATGAGGAACAGTTTGGCGAGAACGAAAAAAAAAAGACAGAGAAAATTACATGTGCAACGGTTGCTATTTGGAATTGTAGGGTTGTTTTTCTTTGTTCTCACAGATCGCAAGTATGCGAGCGACGCCTAACGCGCTCTCGGCGAGCCGCACTAATCACAGCAAAAAAAACGAGAAACATGGCACACACAACAAAGGTAGGAAACGTCAAGCTGAGTAGTATCCGCGCATTCTGATTTGCTTCTTCACGTTGAGCGATGAGAACTTGATGTCACATGCGTACACGCATACATCTGCACGCATAGGATTCGTACTTCCTAATCTCTCTCTCTCTCTCTCTCTCTCTCTCTGCCATTGTTGGGTTGGTTTCCTATTTTCAAGTATTGCAAAAAGAGAACAGGAAGAAGACAACCAGTATACACTCGTTTCCTTTCTAGCTTGCCCCGTGCTCTCTCCGCATGTCTCGACTTCACTTCAAGGGCGGTCCCTGGACCAACCAGGAGGATCAGTTCCTCCTCGCCGCCCTCAACAAGTACGGGCTACGTGACTGGGCACGTGTGGCCTCAGTGCTGCAGAACAAAACAGCGCCACAGTGCCGCGAGAGGTACGAGAACTACCTCGACGCCGGCCTCCATCTGACCGAGGAGTGGAGCCTGGAGGAGGAGGAAGAGCTGCTCAAGCTGCAGTCGCTCTTCCCGTACAAGTGGCGCACCATTGCAGACCAGATCACGCGACGCACCTCGACGCACTATCGCCGCCCACCGTGGCTGTGCGAGCAGCACTACCAGAAGCTCCTCGACGCGCACGAGTTTGAAAAGAAGCAGGCGGCGGCGCAGCGCGATGGGGAGCCGGAGATGTCCTTTGGGGCATTCATGGAGGAGCGGCGGAGGCGGCGAGGCAAGCAGCTCGCTCATGAGGAGCGCGCCGCCCGGGCGGATACCACAGCGACGGCCTCGGAGAAGCGCGAGGCGCATGACCTGCTCGTCAGCCGTCTTGCCAACCAGGATCAAAAGAAGGGCCTTCGTAAGCAGCGTAAGCAACAGCAGCAAGAGACGAGCTACCTCGCCAAGCTGGAGAACAATCGCGAAGCCATTGAGGCCGGCACGCTCTCCGGACGCCAACGCAAGCGCATGCGTCAGGCCATTGATGAAGATCGCCAAGGCCGTGCCACCGTGCTGGACCGCATTGTCGAAGATGACGACGACGACGACGACGGCGATGCGGGTGATCGTCTGGCGATCGACGACGACGACGACGACGGCGATGAGGCGCTCATTGGTCGCCGCGCCGGTCGCCGTGGTGCCCGTGCCGGTGGTGCGCGCGCGGCCTTCACACCCGTCGACATGCTCGAAGATCTGGCCCAGGCTGGACTCCAGAAGCAGGCGCGAAAGCTTTACGGTGGGCACTTGGAGGCCTTGGCGGCGGGCGCGAGCGCGTCACGCCGCGACGGCGGCGAGGCCCTGCCGATCCATCATGATCTGCTCGACCGCCTCCTCGCCTCAGACGGCACTCGGACAGCAAGGATAGGCGATGCGACCACCGCTCGCCTGACCTTTGCGGCGGCGGACGACGTGCACAAGGCCCCGACAACGACAGCGCCAACAACAACATCCTCCTCGACCTCGTCGGGCCTCACGTGGGACGCGCTGACGGGCCCGAGCACCGACACACCAGACCTCGATGCCCTTTTCGCCGCCCTGCCCGAGGCCGGGGCGAGCGCGCCAAAGCAGGCCAAGAAAGAGAAGACGCGTGCGCCGGTCGCCGCCGCGACGGACAGCTCGGCGAACGTCGATGACATCTTCGCCGTCCTGCCGCCGCTGGACAGCGAGCCCGCCGTTCAAGGCCGCGAAGTGGATCGGGCGGAGGGGCGTGTGTCGCACGCGATGGCTGCCCCCGCTGAACGGCCCGGTGACGGCGCCGTGTCCGCGTTGAGTCCTGTCGAGGCGGTGCCGGTGCGCTCCCGCGAGGAGTACGCCACGCTGGCCAAGGCGTGGGTCGCTGAGGCGGTGCAGTCGCCAGAGATTGTCGCGCCGGCTCTGCACGACGAGGCCTTCATGAGTGTCTTGCAGACCGCGCGGCAGGCGGTGGAGGCCGAGGTGACGGAGGGGGCTCGTCAGTCGCACGCAACGTCGTCTGATGCCTCGGCGATCACACCCGCCGCGGTGGCGGAGACGCAACGGCTGATGCGCACCTGGGCCGAGGCCACCGTCAGGGAGGATGAGCGGGCCGTGCTGGAGTCCCACTTTGATGACGCCACGCAGCTTGCCGTGGCACGTCGCCGCCGTGCTTTTGAGCGCCTGGAGGCATTGGTCGGCCAGTGCTTTGTCGACCCGCAGGACGTGGTCCTGGCCGGTGGTCGCGCGCTCGCGAACGTGTCACGGCCCTCTCACGCATTCGATGAGGAGGCGCAGGCAGAGACGGCGGAGGTGGCGGAACCAGGCACGGTGCTGAACTACGTCGCGGCGTACTGGGCCAATGTGCTGCAGCAGCGCCGGGGTCAGGCCACGCTTCTGCGTCGTGTGCGCGAGGAAGAAGTCGCCGCCATGCAGCAGACACTCGACAGCCTGAAGACGGCACTGAGCGGGACGCTCGCCGAGGAAAGGCGGCTCCAGGCCGAGTACCGCGCACGCCAGCTGCACGCCAAGCCGGCGAAGAGCACATAAACAAAAGAAATCACAAAATGTAATTTTGCTCGCTGCTCACCTGCCTCGAATGAGAATGAGAAGGACCATTCGTGTTTTGGCGATGGTCTGAGACGAGGTTGCGGGGACATGCGCTGACGGCGTGGCTGCTCTTGTTGTTTTCCCCAGTTCGGTGTATTAAGAAGAAGAAATATTAAAGCAAAAAAAAAGTTGGACTAGTACCTACTTTACACTAGTGCGATATCTACCGCAGGTCACTGGAGTCTATCGATTAGGCAGATAGGTGTACCCCTCCTCAGTCAACAGACACACGTACACAGAGACCCGTTTCAACCATCGTGAACAAGACGGTTCTCACTGCCTCTCTCAGCCCTCTCACTCACCCACTTTTCTTCTCTCATGTCCGACATGTCGTCATCATTCGTCTTTATTTTTGTTTTGTTTTCTGACTCAATCGGGCCTCAAGGACACGAGATTTCTCCTTCGTCTGTTTTTTTGTTGTTTCTCTGCCCCTGCGACTATCATGTTGGCATGGGTGAAGCGCGATGTGGAGAGCCCCTATGGAGCCGTCTCGACTCTGCACTGGGCAGTGCCGTCCACGTCCTCCTCCGCAACGACGACGACGATGCCCACCGAGGACGACGGACAGGCCGCGCGCGCTGATGATATCCACAAAACCCACGTCACAGAGGTGGTCATGACCACCGAGGAGCAGGTCACGCTCGAGAGCGCCGAGGACCAGCTCGGGGCCGTCCTCTGGAACAGCAACAGCGCCGCCCTGCACTACCTCCATCACCACGTCTTTCCCGCCCACCCATCTCTGCGCGGACGTCTTGGACCGGGTGCAGCCGCCAGCAGCGACCCCGCCCCCCTGCGTGGTCTACGTGTCATTGAGCTCGGCGCCGGTGTCGGGTGCCTTGGTATTGCACTCGCCATGGCCGGGGCGCGCGGGGCTATCACGGACCTCAAGGAGCTGCTCCCGCTCATGGCCTACAACGCCGCACTCAACACCCGGCCGGTGCGCCGGCTGAGCGACGGACACGGTGCCTGCGAGGCCCTCGCGTGGAAGTGGGGACCGAGCACCGCGACAAACCCGAAGAAGCAGCTCCGCAAGCACGCGGCGGAGGCGGCCGCTGCCAAGGGTGAGGCCACAGCGCGCGCGCAGGACGCGGAAGTGGTGGTGGCCCGGTCGATGGTGGCGGCGCTGGCGGCCCCGTCGGAGCCGTGGCTGGCCTGCTCGGCCTTTCTCCTCGGCGCCTCGCCATCGACGTCCCCATCGGCGCCCGTCGCCAAGGTGGACTACGTCGTCATGTGCGACGCGCTCTATGGCAACCCGCAGGCGTGGCCTCAGCTGCTCTACACACTCACTGAGATTTTGGCCGCGAACCCCGATGGCTGCGAAGTGGTGAACTTCTGCGAGCAGCGCGTGGAGGACGTGGAGGGGGCCTTCCTCGACAGGCTGGCCGCGGAGAATGAGCGGACGCTGCGCTTGTGGCGCGAGGGCGTCGATGCTGTCGCTACCACCACCACCGCCACGATGGCACCGCGATCGTCGCTGAAGCGCGGCCGCGATGGTGAGGAGGCAGTGCGTGCCGGGGCTGCAGGGGCACTCACGCTGACCAAGGCACAGGCGCACGCGCTGTTGGAGTCGTCGAATGCGATGATGGAGCTGGCCATGTGGGAGAAGCAGCGCGCGCTGCTGGATCACGCAAACAGTACGCCGTACATTTGGCACTACATGCGCGAGAAGGTCACCGAGTCCGTGAGTGACCTGCAGATGCCGATTCTGGTCACACGTATTCGCTGGGTACGCGCGGCGGCGGCGGCGGCGGAGACGGAAGGGAAACAGACTCGCTCCTCTAAGAAGCCGAAGCGCGAGTAAACTGAGAGATGCACCACCACAGACTGTTTGAACTCTGTGAGGGATGCATGTTGTTGTTCTTGTTGTTGTTGTTATGTAATCATTAAAGACGTTTAACAGTCGATTTGTCGAACAAGCGATAAGAAAACAAAAGAACATCAATCGCGTTGCGCTACTCTGGTCAACATGGAAAAAAGGCTGGAAATGCGCGGCTTTTCCTTCCAATGCGCGAGGCTTTGCAGTGTCTCCTAGATCTTCAGGGCACCCTTCTTCACTCCTACGCACCCACACGCGCCTGTCTCCTCTCTCTCTCCTCCTTCCTTCATCACCGTGCATTTGCTCAGAGCTGCCCACACATTTTTTTTTTTCACTTACGTGCACACGCGCATACGCAGTGATAGACACGCCCATGTTCGACGGCGCACCTACTGCAACGACACGGCCGTGCGTGCGGCCTCTGGCGCTGACCACGACGCCCACGTACTACTGCGTGTGCTGCCACACTCCTTGCAGCGAGCAGGACCTCCTCGTCGGCGCGCACGCCAACCACGATCACTTGCCGCTTGCCGAGGCACTCGCACACGGCCCGTCGGCGCTCCTCCGCGAAGCCAGGCGCACGGTGGAGCTCATTGAGGACCACTATCACCGCCCACGTCGCGCGCAGGAGGAGCAAGCACGGCACGCGACGCACGCGCTGGTGGAGGAGCGCGCCCGTAAAGTGGCACAGATTGCGCAACTGCAGAAAGACATTGCACGCCTCGATGGGGA
Source organism: Wallacemonas sp. Wsd (assembly GCA_030849645.1). Classification (NCBI taxonomy): domain Eukaryota; phylum Euglenozoa; class Kinetoplastea; order Trypanosomatida; family Trypanosomatidae; genus Wallacemonas; species Wallacemonas sp. Wsd. The sequence goes on along the minus strand of JASANQ010001253.1, from coordinate 56,822 downwards.
CATTGACGAGGAGAAGGAGCGGGCGGCCTTGGCGGCCTGTCACTGGCACCACCACCGTCAGCAGCTGGAGAAGACACTCACGCGACTTGACGGAGGTTCGCGTGCCTTGTCGACGCTGCTGGAGCGTGGTGATGACTCCTCGGCGCGACACGTCCCACAAGATGAAGCGATGACCGTCATTGATCGCTTCCTGCAGGCGCGCACGACCAATGGTCAAGCCGTCCCCGCCACCACTAGAGCCGGTGCCAAGGTCCCATCCGACACGCCGCCTGTGGCGGTGACCGTCGGTCGTGCGAGTGCGCAGAGAGAGCTGCAGGAGGTGCACGACCTCGTCGTGATGGCGCGAGAGAAGTTGCTCGCCGATGACCCGATGGCCGCTCTCCTGAGCGTGGCCGGCGCCGAACGTGCCTCACCGCCGCAGCACGCGCAACGTCTGGCCACAGAAACAGGGGGCGTGTGTCCGTCATCGCCGCCACACGTGGCGACGAAAGCCACAGCGAGCGCCTCTCCGCGCGTGCATGCCTCGGACAGCGTGTCAACGTTGTTGCGTGCTGCCCTGCTCACGCTCGAGACCACCGCGGCAGAGAGACAGCAGGCGGCCACACGGCGCGCACCCAGTCACACGGAAGACACGGAGAAGGGTGTGCCTGTTCGCGAGGTGGCGGTGGCGGCGAAGGTGCCAGACGTCGCGAAACACGCGTCGCTCCCTACCGTCGCCGCATCGGAGGATGCCTGGGAGACGGAGGCGTCGTCGTCCCCACCACGCACCGCTCCTCGTCCGCGCTCCGCCGCCTCACAGGCTTGGGAAGACGCGTTGGGTGCCTTTCTGCAGTCGCTCACCAGGTCCGGTCCGGCAGCGTCCTTCGAGTCGGCAGACGCAGCCAATGAGCGAGAGGGCTCCTCCGGGGCGTGCAGCAGCATCACACAATATCAGCTCAACGTGATGTCGCAGCTGCGCGAACAAACCGGCAGATATTGAGGTTGGTCAGCTGCCACCCGGTGCCTCTCTCTCTCTGTATTGATGATTGTTTGTTTTTTATACGTTGATACATTCATAGATTTACACTTTCTTTTTGTCGTTTGTTTGTGTGGCTCCCGCTCTTTATCTGGTGCGGCCCTCCGTCTCTCTCTTTCTTTTGAATGCTTAGATCAAAAACTGAACAAATAATTACTTTTTCCCTTCGCGCAGAGCGCGACATATCCACAAAACGCAACTTGTCGGGTGAGCAACGAAAAGTGACAATTCCGGGGTCTGCGCTGTGTCACGACTTTAGGATTCTTTTCGAAAGCACGTCCGTTTCTGTGTTCACGCGACCATGCAATAACGATCCATTCTTCTCTATATCGCTTCTTTTACTCTCTGCCGTCCCTCCTTCCTTGATCATCACTTTTTGTTCGGTTTGTTTCTCTTCCGTGCATAGTGTGTCTCAACCAAGAAAAACAAGAGGCACCAAAGATACACGCACACACACACACACACACGCAGGCACTGCTTGAGAGAGAGAGAACAAGAGAGTCTTCTCCAGCCTGTGGCTTTCCCGAGATGCTTCGTGTTACCCCTGCGCGCCGCATCGGCACATTGTCCACGCTCCTCGCCAACGGCGTTCTCTACGCCGCCCACGTGGCGCACGTGAACACGCCGTTTGGTGTGCTCTTTCTTGGCGGCGCACTCGTGCGCGTGCTGCTTTCCCTTCCGTGGACCATCTACGGTGATCAGTGCCTCTCACGTGTCGCGACCGCGCTGCCTGAGCTGCAGGACGCGCATCACGAGTACATTCACATCGCCGAGCACCCGCGCGCCATTACGTGGGAGAAGAAGGTCGCCGCGCAGAAGCTCAAGAATGACCGTGATCGCATCTTCCGCAGCTACCAGACCAACAATGTGAAGATGACCGTCCCGTATGTGGTTGGGGCGGTGGTGTCCGTGTACTCGCTCGGCATCCCCGCGCAGCAGGTCGGCACCTTTTTGGCGCAGCAGGCGCAGATGGCGGTCCAGAGCCCCCTGGCGTTCTCCGTGCTCAGCTCCGGCGATGTGGTAGCCGCCGCGCAGACGAGCTCGGCCCTGGCCTCCGCGAGTGGTGCCAGCCTGCTCTGCACAGTAGACCCGACGCTGTCTCTGGCAATGCTGCTGACCTTGTCGAACCTCTACGATCACCTGCGACGTCGCACGGGCTTCAACGACCGACTTGATGAGTACATTGTTCTCGCGAAGCGCTACGCGTGCGCGGGCTACGGCAGTGCGGCACTGGTGGCCCTCGTGACCGGCAGCACCGTCCCCGCCCTTGCACTCGCCGCCGCACCGTTTTTCCCGAGCTATCTCGCGCCTTTCTGGCTCGGCATGAGCGTCACGACGGCGGTCAAGACGCTGCTGGTCAACCACACCGCGCCTGGACGTGCCCTTTTCCACGTGCAGCCCTACCCACCACAGCACGGTACTTACGGCGAGCGCAGCACCGCTGAGGGCCATGAGTACCGCCTGGCCTTCACGAGCGTCGATGCGGAGGAAAAGCGCGACATGTGGCAGTCGCAGAAGCGTGCGCTGGACTACGAGTGCGACATCCGTCTGCACCGCTTCTTCACCCGCGTAGGGCTCTTTGATGATGTGGAGGAGATGGAGTACGAGGCGGAGAAGCTCAAGAAGAAGCGCGACATTGCGCGACAGCGACGGCAGCGACGCGAGTCTCAGACAGCGGGATCGGAGTCGGCAGCGAGTCAGGCCGCATCCTCGTCCTCTTCCTCGGCAGTTGGTGGCGGTGTGGCGTCCGACGGCATTGAGCCGATCATCATTGAGGCCGGCAGCACGTCCGACCCGTCGGCAAAGGACTTTGCGGGCAAGTACATGGATCAGTACAATGAGGAGCAGGACGCCAAGCGGCGCCTGCGAAGGCAAGAACGGGAGAAGGAATACGAGCAGAAGGCTCGGTCTGAAAAGCCATAGCGCTTGTGGCATGCAGACCATCTTCGGATGCTGTTGATCTCAGCTTCTATTTCTTGTTGTTGTCGAAGATGTTGTTGTTGTTATTGTTTTGTTGGTTTCGCCTTTTCCGTCACAGACAAGTCACAGCACGTTGCAGTGCACACCTTTCGAAAAATAAAGGATGAGGAGAGGGAGCGACTAGTCGATGAAGGTGAAGAAGGAGAACAGACTTCCCAAAACGCTCGCGCGTTCACAAGCACGCCGTATATCATTGACATGACACACACACACCCAAGGAATCCTCGGACAGTCTTTGCACCGCACAAGGACAGCATCCACCCACCCATCCATGCATTTCTCCCAAAACCCTAACTAAAAAAAACAGCTCTTCTCCCTTTCTTCTTGACAGGCCGCCGCTTTTTGTTCATTTTGGTTTTTTCCGTTGCTGTTTTCCTTGACTCTTCGCACCTGTGAGACGTTTGTGCAGTCGATGCATGCCCTCCTCGTGCCTGGCACGTTTCTTTGCGCATGAGGCCTCCAGCGCCGACCACCCTGTTGGACTTCTCTTCACCACCACTACCACCAGCGCCGCGGAGCCCCCACGCTGCTCGCGATCGGTGGACACCTCGGAGGATCTGCATGCCACCGCAGAATCGCACGTGCTCCTCTCCTCGGTCTTTCTCGATGTCTTCACCGCGCTGCACGTCGTATTCGGCTACTTGACGCTCACTCTGTGGAACTACCTCGGCACGCATCGGGACATGGTGCTGGCGCGCTACGCCGAGGGCACGGGCCGGTGCTACGCCCCGTGTACATCGCTGAGCTCTGCACGAGGCGACACCGCGAGTCTCGTCACGGAGGTGGACGACGGTGACACAGCGCTGTGCGTGGTCGTCAACGCCGGCTGCGACAGCGTGCCAGGGGCCTTGGCGGCAGCCTACCTCGGCGTTGTCTGCGCGGGTCTGATGTTCGCTGTCGGTCTGACTATCTTCACAGTGGGGCTCAACTCCCCCTGTGTGGTGAGCTGGTGGGAGCGTCGGTGGGTAGCAGCGCACACGCACGTGCACGCGCTGACGCCGTTGGTGAGTTTGTCCGTGCCACAGTACAGCTTTGTGGGGCCGATGTATGTGCAGGCGGTGGATGACATGGTCTCCACGGGTGTGCGGCGAACCGCGCCAGCGATGCGTCGACGGGATGCGGGCGAAGGACATGAACACGTGCACGGGGCGGTAGAGACGGAGAGCGGCAGTGATGACGACACGACGACCCACCAAGCGGCCTCGGCATGGTACACTGTCTTCTGTCTGCCCGACAGCAAGGCTGTTCTGTTGTGGCTCTTCAGTCCGATTGTTCTTGTCCTCGTTGTGCTCGATGGGTTTCTCCTCACGTGGAGCACCGGCCACCCGCGCTTCTCGCGTCTCGACAACGCCTTCACTTTGGACTCCGCTGTGTCGGCATCCGATGAGAGGAAAGGCACAGTCACTGTGCTTCACGCTGCCGTTCTGGCGCTGGGGATTGCCCTTTTCCTCTACACGGTTCGCGTTGTCGTGTGGCATGCGTTGCGCGGCTGCTTCCGCGCCATCTTCAGAGCCTGCCTTCGGTGTGTGCTGGCACTGGATGAAAGAGTAGACGCGTAACGTGGGTCCCGGCGTTCTTGTCGTCTCCGGTCTACACACACACATACACGCTTTATATTTTCCCCTGTGTTGATACAACGATCACTAGACTAGAACAACACAAAAGAAAAAAAGCACTAGCAGAATCAGTTGACAACTCGATAGCAAAGAGTTTGACTTGCTGGCTTCACCATGAAAGTCGCCTAGCGTGTGGTGCCAGCATACCCACATGTGCCTTTTCCCCCTTCCCCAAAGCTGTCTCCTTTCGATTCTTCCATCAACAATTTTCCTTCACCACTCACTTTCAACTCTCTCTCTCTCTATCGACTTGTATTTTTGTTTTTTATTGTGCAGTGAAGCGAAGAAAGCGGGAGAAAGAAAAAGGTACCTATAGTTCCTCGGGTTTCTTTATATACAAACCCCCTCTCTCCTTCGTTGGTCTCAAACCATCCATCACTCCGTGTGCCAGTGCCCGCGTGTACTTGGTGTTGTGCGAGCCTCATTGCTTCATTGCCTCTTTTCTTTTTGTTTGTTTGTTTGTTTGTTTTCGCACGAGCTTATTGGTCCATGCCGGCCTGTTCGCACCTCCTAGCAAAAGAAGCAAAAGAAAAAAAAATTGATGTTTATTTCGCAACTTTTGTAGAGAAGGTCCCAACTTGTTTTTCCCCCAAATTCAACCAACGCAAAGGAAGAAAGAGAGAAGGAAGGGAATAAAAGTGAAGGGAGTAACAGCAAGTTATTCCAACAGAAACAAAGTCCGACTAGGTGAGGAGGAGAACGAGTGCCGTGTATTTTGGTACTGCGCGCTCTTGCAGACACCACGTCGGAAGCGAAAAAAAAAAACACCTCTTGTATACTATCCCGGTGTCAAACGTATATTTTTCCCCTGTTTCGCTCCCTCTTTGTCCGCACTTCACCTTCTAGTGTGTGTGTGTGTGTGTGCGCGCTCTTCTTCATTGCTTCTTTTTCTTTCGTTTTGTTTCCCTCTCTCTTTTCCCCTCTCATAATCAGGCCGGATGAGCCACTCCCCTGATAATCAGTCCGGCAGTTTTCCCACCGACGAGGCCGATGTCCTATCGCAGGCGTGGCACGCCACGCAGCACCACCGACGAGGGCGTACCACGTCGCCAAGCACATCCTCTGCCGTGGCCCGCAATCGCTACGCCGTGCCTCGTCACGAGCCCGCCCACGACGGGGAGATAGCGTCCAGCGGCAGCACCTCGAGCCCACCGGCCCCATCACGGCCATCGGCGGAACCCGGTGCCAGCCTTCTCCATCGCTCACCGTGTGCCCCTCCGCTGGCGTATGAGGCCACGATCGAAGGCGACGCCGACCATCGTGCTGGCCCCAGTGCGTCCAACTCACCGGCCGGGCTTCGCCGCACCGTGCCAGAGCCTCTGGACGACGTGTACCTCACGCTCTCCCGGGCCGTGCTTCAGGCCAGCGACAGCACACACGGCGACCCCCGTGTAGCTGGCGCCAGCTACAGCAACAACAACAACAACAACAACAATAGCAACAACACTGCCACCACATCACCGACGGCCAGCGCGCGACCGTGGCGCTCGGCACTTGGGAATGTCAGCAGCGCGAACAGCATCACCAGCACGCCATCGTGCACAGGGGCCGGTGTCGCGCGGCTGCTGCCTGTCAGCCCTGGCGGCAGCGTGGACGCCCTGCAGCCGTCGGCGTCCTCCTCCCACCTCCGCGGGGCGCGTCGCCTGGTTGACAGCCTCAGCCGCGCCAACAGCCGCGCCAACAGCCCCACCACGCACAGCTCGCCGACTTCGATAAAGCTGGCCTCGCCGTCCCCGCTGCCGCTTCGAGGGGCGCTGCTGCCGTCGTCCAGCGCGGTCCCGTCCTCACCGACGGTGCCGCCCCTCGGCCGACTCTCGACAGCCTCGCGACGACGGAGCGTGGCAGCCTCGCCGACATCCGCCGCTGTGGTGTCGTTCAGCGCGTACGCGGCCCCTTCGACCAGTTGTGGGGCGAGTAGCCGGCATCGTAGTCCCTCGCACACGCACTCGCAGAGCACGACGCCCGTGCTGACCGAGGCCGCGGCGGGGTCCTACACGGCACCCCTGTCCGACCTGACGTTGCCGCTCCTGCCGAGCGTGCCGTCGTGGGGGGCGGCGGGTCGCGGACTGGCCTCGCCTGGACCCGCCGTGAGCACGCTGGAGGGGGCGCCGGCGATGGGCGGGTCGGGCACCGCTCAGACCGTGCACGGCGAGCGGCACCAAGACGGCGCCTCCACCGAGGCCGGGTCGCAGGCACAGGGGGTGTCGTCGTCGTCCACCACCACCACCTCGCGGGCACTGGGGATGGGCGTGAACAGCGCCTGGTGCAGCGCGCAGAAGGTCGTGAGCGTGCTCGACCTCGCGGGTGCCAATGAGCTCGCCGGTGACGAGCGGCCGCGTGCCGGGACCGCGAGCGGGGCTCTGCTCCCCACTGGCAGCCTCACCGACTACGCCAGCCTCGGCCGCCTCGGAGGGCTCTTCAGCCCCACCACCTCCACCGCCAGTGGTAGCCACCACGCACAGACCCCGAAGGCCCCGGCGAGCGCGCACGGCCGGCGAGTAGGCCAGACCGTCACGGTCACCGCCTCGTCCGCCCGCAGCAGCCCGCACGGACGTCCGCAGCGGGCGGTCGCCCGGCCGCACTTTCTCTCGTCCATCGCTGCCACCGCCCCCGCGGTGGCCGGCTCGGGCTCCGAACGCGATGAGGCGAGCCTGTCGGAGCCGGGGCTCTTTGTCGGTGCGGGGAGCAACGGACGGGGCTTGGGGCTGGCGGGCAGCGGCGGAGCGGGGCGGGGCTCGCCCTGGCACGGACTCGTCAGCCACGAGCGCGGGAGCTTCGACGGCGCCGCGGGGATCAGTGGTGTGAGTGGTGGGGGAGGCGGGGCGTGGCCCTCGCGCTTTACCTCGCCGACCTCGTGCCAGACCCCCGTCAGCGCGCACGTCACCTCGCCGCACCTCTCGCTGCCGCCGCCGCCGCCGCTGCTCATGACGATGCCCGGCACCTCGTCGCCGAGTCCGGTGGGGGTCTACGCGATGCGATCGATGCTGACTGGGGCCCCGCACACGGACAGCGTCGACGAGGCCATGGACGTGCAAGAGACATCCTTTCGCTCGACCGTCACCCCGTTGACCACGCAGCTCACCACGGCCCACGTGGCGGCGGGGTCCCTGAGTGGCGGCGGCCGGTCGCTCTCCGACATTGCAGAGGCACAGGAGGCGGCGGCCGCTGCTGCTGCTGCTGCTGCCGCCGCTATTGGGCACTCATCCTCTGGACGCCTCTGTCCGACTGCGCGGGCCAGCGCGTCCTTCCCGTCCGGCTGCCAGTCGGACACCCTCGCGCCGCGGTCGCGCTCGAGGGAGGGCAGCGCAGGGGTCACGATGAGCACCGCGGGGCCGAGCCGGCTGACGCGCGGTCCCCCGGGTCGGCCGTCGCGGTCGCCGTCACTGAGCTTTGCCAGCGCCACGCTCGCCCCGCCGAGCGTCAGCGACACCGATCACGCGCGGCTCTTTTCCTTCACGGAAGAGTGGCAGTCGCCCTTCACGGCACCCACCGCACCCGCGGCCCACACCGGTGGCCCGGCGGCCGTGTCGGCCAGCACCACCGCGGCACCGCATCAGCACGACCCGCGCGCGGCGAGCGTGCTATCCGCCATGTCCTTTTCTGGAGTCCCCCTCTTTGCACCCACCAAGGCGAAGGTCGGCGACACGGGGAGTGCCACGTCGCGCAAGGCGTCCGGTGCCACCACCACCACCACCACGGGGCACCATCCGTCGCAGAGCATGCCGCCCCCACCATGGACGCCGGAGGAGGCACTGCTCTACCAGGGGCACAACCTCACCGCCTTTGAAAAGGAAGAGGTGCGGACGCACAGTCGTATTTACTACTGCGGCGAGCGTGCGGTGCGGCTGGGACTGAAGCACACACCCGCTTCGCTGGCCAGCCCCCACAACACCCACAACGACAGCAGTGCCACCGCAAAGGAGCCGAGCCAGTCGCACGCGGATGGGGCCACCGTCAATCTCTCTGATATCTTCGACGAGTCTGACCACCACTACCGTGTCATTATTGGCGACCACATTGCCTACCGTTACGAGGTGATCGACGTGCTCGGCTACGGCACGTACAGCGTCGTGGTGCGCGTTGTCGATCACGGCCACGGCGGGGCCAAGACCCGTGGGACCACTCCGGTGGGTCTGCGGGCAGCCTCGACCACCGCCGCTGGGTCACCCGCGCCCGGCACCGGGAGGGGCGAGACGCCAAATGCGACGGAGGTCGGTGCGCCGTCCACGATGATCCCGCCGTCGCCGCCACCGGCGCAGCGCATGACACGAGTAAGCAGCGGCGCCCCTCCGCTGAGCCTGCCGGCGACAGCTGCCTTTCGCGGCAGCCGTCTTGGACGCGCGCAAGGTCACAACAACAACAACAACAACAACCGCCGCCACAGCCACAGCAGCCACAACAGCCACAACAGCCACGCGGAGGAGTCGGAGGAAGCGGGTAAGCCGCGCGTGCTCGCGATGAAGATCATTCGCAACCACCCCGAGTACACCGCCGTCGCCGAGGAGGAGGTGCTGCTGCACGAGCAGCTGAAGCGGTCGTATCAAGTGCAGCGCCACGAGTCCTTCCGTCTGTTGCGGCGGCGTGCCTCGTCGACGGTGAGCCACGGCTGGCACAGCGAGGCCAGTGCCCACGCCACCATCGCTGGCAGTCCTCGCAAGCACCGCGCACCAGAGGTCCAGCTCGCCTCCTTCACTGTCGCCGAGGCACGTCTTGAGCACGAGGCGGAGCAGGGCCGCTGCACGCTCTCGCAGCTTGTCAGCCACTTTTCCTTCCGGCAGCATCTCATCCTCGTGTTTCCCCTCTTCGGCATGGACCTGGGCGAGCTGCTGCGCATCAACGGCCGCCATCCGTTCCCGATCCTCATCACGCGCAGCTTCATGGCGCAGGTCACGCACGCGCTCGCCTCTGTGCGCCGTGCCGGCCTTCTCCACGCGGACATCAAGCCCGAGAACATCCTCCTCGTCGACCGCAGCGAGCAAGACGCGGAGCTGCCCACCTTTACCTCGTACATTGCCAAGCTGCGCGGAGACGCCGGTGCGGCAGACGGGGGCGACGGTGAGCCGTGCTCCGCCGCGCAAGCCAGCGTGGGCTCGGCGGCAGCGACGGAGGCAACGGAGGCAACAGAGGCAACAGAGGTCACGGAGGACGGCTCTCTGTCCCCGCCTCCTCCACCGCACTCCAACAGTGTGACAGCGGGGCCAGCGGCAGACCCGTCCTCCGTCGCCGTGAGTACGGACGGCATGAACGGTATGAACGGCGTGCTCGTTCGCGTCGGTCGCGACTCCCCCGCGCCGGCACGACCCTGGGAATCGACGCCAGTGGTCACGTCCGCCGAGCCCTCCACCGCTTCCGCGGCGGCCGGTGCGGGTGCTGTGCCGCTGTCGAGCATCACCTCGTGCGTGAACACGCCGGGGCTGGTGCGGCGCAGCAGTGTGGCACGCGTGTCATCACGTATCACGCTCATTGACTTCAGCAACGCCCGGCCCGCCGACGCGGAGGCCTGTCTGTACCCGGTTCAGTCGCAGTTCTACCGCTCCCCAGAGGCCGCCCTGCGGCTGCACTACGATGAGCGCATGGACATGTGGTCAGTGGGCTGCATCCTGTACGAGCTCATCACGGGGCACACGCTGTTTCCCGTCAACACCGATGTGGAGCTGCTCGAGCACGCGCTGGAGAGGCTCGGCATGCCCGACCGCGCTTTCTTGGACAAGATCAAGCTCTTCTGGAAGGCCTATCGCGCCGAGCACCCCGAGGTGGCACCCTTACGCGTCGAGCCCAGCCCTGCACGCGAGGCAGCGCCGGACGTGGACGGCGACGGTCGCAGCGCGGAGGGCAAGGCGCTCGAGACGTGCTGGCTCGCGCTTCTGCACAGACTGAACCGGAAAGCGGCGGTGCAAGCACAGCAAGAGGCCACAGGTAGTCGCAAGGGGGAAGAGACACTTGTGACGATGCTGCTCCAGCTGGGGGAATTTGACCTTGTTCTCGGTGACGAGTTTGGCGCCGGCGACGATGACGACAACAACCATGAGAACGATGACAACGTGGCCAGCCGCGCCATGCCGCAGTCAGGGCATGAAGCGCGCGAAGAGCACACGCACGACATCAGGCCGACGAGGAGCCCATTCCCGCCGAAACCTCGCCGAGGGACGGAGGAGCTCGTGCTCCTCATGCTTGATTTTTTGGTCGGCTGCCTGTACTGGGATGCTGAGGTACGCCTACGCCCTGAAGAGGCCATGCGCCACCCGTTCCTCGCTGCCTTCTTCGTCTTCGCCAAGGACGTGGCACCAGAGGCGCCGCCGCCGCCGCAGCCGCCCCAGCAGCAGTCAAGCACACCATCCTGCGGTGACGCCGAGACAGCCGACGCCGAGGAGGCGACGGAGAGCAGCGTGGGCGAGGCGCGCGTGTCGGGCCTGCACTTTCTCCGCCGACACACACTCACGGCCCGGCGGCCGTACCTGCTCTCGCGTGCCGCTATGTACGCGGCCACACGCACAGCCACGGCAGAGGCCGCGGTGGAGGCGGCGGCGCTGCCGGCGGCGAGCGGTCTGGTCGACCAGCACGAGGGCCCGGTCACAGAGACGGGCCGGAGGCACAGAGATCAAAAGGCGGTGGTGCCGCTGTTGACAGCGATTTCTCTCTCGTCGGCGTCCTCGTCCTCCTCGCCGTCGTCTTCCTGTGCGTCCACCCCATCCTCCTCCTCGTCGTCTCTGCCCAGCACCCCGCGTGGTCGCAAGACGGATGCGGAATGCCCCCTCCCCATTCTGCGCGAAGAGAACGTCATCTTCCCGCTTACGCGGCCACCGCTGTGCCTGCCAGGCGAGGAGCGCTTCATCTGCAGCATGGCGGAACCTCTCGCCGCCGAGGGCAGTGCGCCGTGGATGGCCTCGCCCCCCTCCCCACCACCGTGCACGGTCACAGAAGTGCCGGCGACGGCCACGCACGTGACGCACGATCTGGGCGTGGAGCTGCAGGACGTGCTCAGTCTCGACGAGGCCCGTCGCGAGAGCCCCAAGGCAACACCGACAGGTCATCACCGCGGTGAGGATGCCAGCCGCAGCGGCAGCAGCCTGCGCACGTGCGATTCGTGCGGTCATAGCCTGCCGAACAGCCCTGGCCTCGCGCGCACGCTGCCGGCGCGCTATGGCCGCTTCTTCTCCGAGACTGCTCTGATGGGCGCGAGCACCACAGACGGATTGGCCGCGTCCTGTCTGAGTCCGTCGGCCCTGCACGCCCCACCGGCCTCGCTGCAACTCACGACGAGCACCAACGCGACCTCGCTTCATCACCAGATTAACCAGCAGGTTCTGCGCAGCGTGACGGCCACGCCGCGAGAGCCGCAGCCGCTGACCACATCGACGCCACCGACGGTGAGTGTGCAGCTGCCAGCCCACTCGCCACCGCAGATTTTGGTGCTTGATGAACCTGATCGAGAAGGCGACCGCGCGTCGTCGGCAGACCACACGCGCACACACAACTCGCCTGCTGTCAAGGTGCTTCAGTTCGATTAAGTGCTGCCGTTATCCCTTTTTCTCTCTCTCTCTCTCTCTTTCTTTCTTTTGGAAAAGAACTTCGCTTTGTCATCTTCGTGGCCATTCCTTCTTTGCGTTTCTTTCCTTCTTTTACCTTTCGTCGTGCCCTGGAAGTGTGTGTATGTGGTGCGTGTGCACGCACGATGGGCATCGACGCACAACACCGCCAATTCATTTGAATTGTCCATTGACGACTCCCATGTTCGATAGCGACCTTCCACTGACAGCAACTCAGCACTAAACACACATGACAAGAAAAAAATAAGAGAACAGAAACGGCAGTGAAGTTACAACAAAAAGTAATTCGGACGTTCGTACCAAATGCTGAGCAACCTCCTCGGAGCTTAGTCAGTTGACTTTTGGATCATCCGTGTCCGCCGCAGGCAGTCCCTTGCACCTTCCGGTTGGCCATGAGCAAGGTCCCTCACGCCCGCGCGGTTTGTCGCAGGGCTTCGCATTGGCGACTGGAGCCGGTCCCCACTGATCTCACTGTCACATCAAAGAGAGCCGTCACTCATACAAGGGTTGCAACGGCCACTACTTTCCAGTGCTCTGTCCACGTTTCCGTTCCGTATCCGTCCCTCTGTCTATCCCTATCAACCTCCCCCCTCTCGATGTCCCGCTCTCTCTCTCTCGAACTCCACAAGACACCTCCACACGCACGCCACCTACACTCGCAATCACCCGCCATCGCTCGCGTTGACATTGCTATCTTAGACACGCAATCACACGCCACGCGTCTTTTCTTTTTCTTTCTTTTTCTTTCTTTTTCACTGTACCTCCCACACTCCAATCCTCCCTTCCCCCTCCCAACAAAAACAAAATAACCAAAATCACACCCACACCCACACCCCTCGCGCAGGCACCACACGCAAAACCATGCTGGCCGCCAAGTACCCCAAGTTCAGCCCGCAGAGCCACTTGCGCGACACTGTGCCGCTGCTGGCCTGCCAACTCTGGCGCCACAGCGAGTGCGGCAACAAGGTCGCGATCACCGCGTGCGGCAGCGTCATGGCGGTCCCGTGCCTCACCGAGGGCGAGTGCGCCTTCATCGCCGTCATCTACATGTGCGTGTTCATGCTGTCCCGCATGCCCACGGGGCTGCACGACCAGCTGTGCCGCATGTACCGCAGCGCACTGCGCGTGCACAGGCCGTCCTACATGCTGGCGCCCCTCAACGCGTTCCACCCCGACGCGGAGCTGATGACGTCCGTGAGCCTGTGCCGCCTGCAGTGTGTCGTGCGCCAGTGCGCGCAGGACGCGTACGACCGGTACGTCGGCCCAGACCGTGTCACCTGCCCCAGCGCCTGGCCCGCCTATCTGCGCAGCGCAGGCATCGCGTGCTTCGTGTACCCCGATGTGGCGTACAGCCGCTGCCGCTCCCTGGAGCTCCTCATCGCGGGTGACGAAATGCGCTGCTGTATGCTGCACCCCCTCACGGTGAGCCCCACATCGCGGGAGGTCGCGGAGGGCATCGTATGGCGCATGGTGCCGCTCGCCACGCAATACAGCGACTGGATGGCGGCGTCTCTGCTGCACCGCTGCGCGCTCTCGCTGCCGGCGCTCATCGCCAGCTGCGTCCGCGCGTGTTGCCGGATGCCCCGCGGCGTCTACGGCGGCGCCATCGACGCGCTGCTCAGCGTCACCACCGAGCCCGTCGACACCACGAATCGAGAGCTGATGAACAACATGGACGCCTTTGTGGCCGGCGGCGGCGACAGGCAGTACGTGACCGTGTGCCGCCTCTCCGCGGCGATCTGCGACTTCATCACCCCACGAGACCCCCTCTTCGCGCTCCTCGGCCGCTCGCAGCGCCGGGACGCCATCATGTGGGTCGTGTCGTGGATGTCCTGCATCTGCGCGAGCACCGTGGCCGTGAGTGTGCCGGCGCTGGCCCACCCCACCCTGCCGTCGCCGCTCATCGCACAGGTCGGCGATGACGCGCGCATGGAACTGCCCCGGCGCATGAGCACACTCCCCATGTTTCTCCGGCTGATGCCGCCCAAGCTGGCGCATCGCCTGGACAACTGCGCGCTGCCGACCCCGCCCAATCGCGTGTGCGCGTTCATCGTGGAGGCCGCCACCGCGATGACCAGCGAAGCGATGATGCTGCGAGGCGATGCCTTCGCCAACCTCGCCTCCTGGCTGCGTCCCCTGCGCCAGAGCAAGGTCGCGTCCGTGCCCCTGGCCGCATCCCCGGCACCGCCCTGACCCCTGACCGCACCGCAGCGGTTGGCCATGGACCGACGCACCCCCTTCCTCCCCCCTCCCCCCTACGCACACACACACACACATCTACTGACGCACGCGTACTCGCACACACACCCGCGCGCACACGCTGCTGTCTCTTTCTGAATGTGTGTGTGTGTGTATTTGCTTTCTTAACTCTTTTCTTTTTTTCTTTTTCGTTTCATACATCGCTGGGTGGGTCCACGCAGTCACCTGCGCCATCACACTCGCATTTAAATTAAATAGAGCACTTCCCCTTAGTTTCACCTCATTCACATACAGATACAGTCAATTCCACATTATTTCCTTCCTTTTCATTTCGTTTTGACGTACGTGCACGTGCATATGCCCCCTGGGCCTCGCATTGCGTGCTTTCTCTCTCCCTCTCCCTCTCCCTCTCTCTCACACACACACAGTGAAACGGGGGTGGCGCACTCCCCCTGTCATCACGCAGGGAGCCAGAGAGAGCACGGCCCGTCCGTTCCTTTTCCCTCGCGTGCACTTGTCTTCTTTTTCTTTTCTCCTGTTCTTTTTTTTTTTTCTTTGGCCCCGCGCTAACTTACCCGACTCGCATGACCTCCCGTATCCGGCACGCGAAGAGCTGTGTCTCTTCGTGAATGCCCGCCGAGTGTGCCGTGCGCCACCCGTGCTTTTGTGCGGGGCGGCGTCTCTGCTGCACCAGCGCGCGCCTGCTGCTGCCCCAGCCTGCCGCCATGTCTCTCGTCACACTCACCAACCACACACCCTCTCGACAAACCCCTCCCCCTCTCGATGTCCCGCTCTCTCTCTCTCTCTCTCTCTAACTTCACAAGACACTTTCACACGCACGCCACCTACACTCGCCACCACCCGCCATCGCTCGCGTTGACATTGCTATCTTAGACACGCAATCACACGCCACGCGTCACACCCCACTGCTCGTGGCCTCTATACGCTTGCTTTCCAGAATCACATATTGCGCCTGCCGCAGGTACTTCGTACTTTTGATTTTCGTCTTGTGGTCGTGCCCCCACCTCCTCGCGTGTTCGCCACTCCACAGCATCGAGCCTCGCCACAATGGACTACCCAGACTTCCACTCCTCGGTCCCTGCGGTCGCGCTGCTTCCTGATGAGCAGGCGGCAGAAAATGAGGTCCTGTTTGTCGCCGCCGTCCGTCACGCCGTGTGCGTCTTGCGTGGCATCTCTTCGTCGCATCGCGCCTTCGCCGTGTCGTTCTGTTTTGAAGTCGAAGCGTGCTGGCCGAGTGTGCCGCTCCTGCCAGACAGCATGCATGCGGCCGCCGCCTCTCTGACCGCGCAGTTGATCTCGGGTGGGGTCTGGCGCTGCGGCTCGACGGTGGAGCTGGTCCTCCCCTCGCACCTCGCACGAACAGCCGCGCCGCCGGGCTCGGCGGACACGCGCGTGGTGTGGACGCCGTCCAGTGCTGTGCGCGCGCGCCACAACCCGTACGCGGGTGCGCTCGTGGAGGCCATGTACCGCCCACAGCGCCGCACAGCGATTAGGCCGATGAACCGCACGCCGTCGCAGCAATGGCTCATGCACTGTGTGAACAGCGAAAAGCGGCGCACCGCCGTCCCACGCGACCTCTTCGAGGCCTTTCACGCCGATTGTGCAGCCTATTTGCGGGGCACGGCCCAACGAGAGGCGCTGCCGGAGATGGCCGTCTCGGTGTTACTGTCGTGCGTGCGCGAGGCGGTGATGGCGGCCTACCCGCGTGCCTTCGCGCGTTTCGTCGGCCCGGACACCCCGGACACGCCGGACGCCTGGCTCGCCTACGCGCAGCGCGGGGCGGGGCTGCACCTGGTGTCCCTCGATGTCTGGTCCCCCCACGCCGGCAAGCGTCACGGCGCCCCTGCCCGCTGCTGCCTCGGGCCGTGGCCGACAAGGCAGCGCGAGCCCAACGACGTGTCGCGTCTCTTTTCCGGGACCCCCCAAATGGCGGCCTTCATTCGGGATGTGATGCTGAGTGTGCTGTTCCCCTATGTGCTCCGCACCTGCGGCCCTTCCGGCGTGGCGATGAACGCGTCGGCTCTTCTCGCGCAGGCCACCGCACTGGCCGCGGCCGCCGTCGCGCACGATGGGGTGGAGACGGTGGCGCAGAACGATCGCGTGCTCGCCTGCGTGATCCAGCACTACTACACCACACCCGACGTGCTGCTCATGCACGGGAATGAGATGATGGCCTGCGTGGTCGAGCGCGCCGCGGGCGACCAGGAGCCCACGGCCGCGCACACGTGTGCGCACATCATCGCCTTGGCCAGCGCACTCACGGGCATCGTCGTCACCGGCTCGCCGCCGCCCACGGCGCTGCTGGCCTCCGGGGCGCTCTGTACGGCACTGTGCCAAGAGGTGGCCGCACTGCTTGTGTGTCGACATGATGTGTACCGACATGTCGAGCTGCACGTGCTGGAGCGACAGCTGCGCGCGAGCATCCGTGCGGCCCTCATTGGCGAGGACAAGCGGTGCCTCGAGCGACGCTTCTGCAGTCCGTGGTGCACGTCTTTCACCCGCTTTGCCTTGATGCACCAGCAGGCGCATCCTGGCCTCGCCTCCTTCATGGCGATGGCTGCTGAAACGGACTAGGCAAGCAAGGACGGTATCCGGCGCGCACCGGTGAGCAGATGCAAATGAAAAAAAAAAAGTTATCATCGGCTGCGTGTGAGTGTTTGTGTGTTTGTGTGCCCCAGCACTTACTTTTCAGATTCCAGTTGGTCCGCTATGCTGTTTTTGTTTTCTCTTCTCTTTTTTTTTTTTTCGCTCTTCTCTGCTATCCCTAACTCACTCTTGATGAAACTCACCTCATTCACAAGTCAAATCTGCACGTGTGTGTGTGTGTGTGTACACGTATGCCAGCTCACACTCGCGCCAAGATGAGTGGGCGTCATCTGTCTGTTCACGTTCGAATCCGTGCTGCGTGTTTGTTCAACTTGCTCTTTCTCTCGGTCTCTCTCCTTATCCATCCATCGATTGATTTTCCGCGCATATGTCATGTGCATTCATCGGTGCTGCCTTGCCAAACCTCTCCTCTCTTCCCTCTCTCTCTCTCTCTCTGTCTGTCTGCGGTGTCATACCACACTCTTCTCGCTGCACTTGGTTGTCTGTTCACTGAGATTCACAATTTGGCATATATTTTTTAATAATCCGCATCTCTACTCTTTCTGTTTTACAACAAATCGACTCACTTTCTCTCTCTCTCTCTCTCTCCCATGCCCCGCGCATCCGAAATCAATGAGCGGTTCAACGCGGTCCCTCTTATGGCTGAGCAAGATCTTCTTGCGGATGAGAGGCTGTTCTGCGCAGAGGTGCGCGTGGTGTTGGCCCATCTTCGTGACGTGACCACCGACACGGATGGCTATCGGGTGCTGCGCGACGACGCACCGGGGCACGTGGAACGCTCCATCAGCGCTCGCGCTAACTTTCCTGAGTTCGAGATTGACATTGTCACAAAGAATGCGGCCGGTCACTACAAGTGGTTCGGCTCACGGCGCCGCGCGGCGGTCCAGTCCTTGGGCCTGTATCATGCCACGGCCGCCAAGACCACACCGGCACGACGCGCCCCTCTGGCAGCCCGCCACGTCAACAGCAACGCGCTGCCTCAGCGTGCTCCCCCAGGCAAGTACACCATCCAGACGGCCTTCACGAATGTGTTCAGCGCTGCTCACCAAGCCGGTGTCACGCTGTCCGTCTCCGCGAAGGTGTTGCGCGATGTGGTGCGCTGTCTCTACCCCCGTGCGTTTCGCCGGCACGTGGGCTCATCGCGGATGCGGGCCTGGCTCCCGTATGTCTTCACACGCGTCGGTCTGCTCCTGATATTCGACAGTTGCCCTGACAATGCCGGACTGCTCCGCCTCATTTTGGGAAAGTGGCCGTGGCCGCTCGAGCCTTTTGAAGTGCGCGCGACGCACTCGTGCGCGTGGCACGCCAAGGACGACGCCGAGCGCGTCAGCACGGCCCTGCGACGTGCGCGCGCGGAGCCGGCCAGCGGCCCTGCCACTCCGAACCACACCTGCACCAGCACCTGCACGAGCGGCGCTGGCGCGCTCAGTGCGCGGGAAATGCTGCGTCTGTCTGTGTGCTGCGCAGAGGACAATGTGTATCGCGTGGCGAACGACGGGGTCTCCCTGTGGATGCTAGTCTGGGCCTACTACGGCACCCCTGAAGTGGTGCTCTTCTTTTGCCATGAGATGATGCAGTACCTGGTCGTGCGAGCCGTGTGTGGCCACGAGCAGGCACCGTGGGCGTCATACCCACACATCCTTGCACTGGTGAGCGCCTTGATGGGTGTCACAGAGGCGCATGATGACGGCCCTCTTGGCGCGCGTTTGTCGGACAAAAACCTCTTCATCAAGCTCTCAATGGAGCTCGCCGCTCAACTCCTTCAGCGCCACGATGTGTATCGTCACCTTGACTTCAGCAGCGTGATCAAGTACGTCATGGAGGCCATCCGTGTCGGCGTGAAGAGGGGCGACACGGGCAGCATCGACGAGCGCTTCTGCAGTCCTTGGTGCCCATCTTTTCACGCCTTTGTGGCGGAGCATAAGGACAATTACCCTGGCCTCCTGTCATTCACTTGATGGAAAGCGGAGAAGATGCGACAAAGAGGGCTCGGACAGTGCGTCAATCATGTCCTTCTCAGCGATGTCACATTGACTCCGTCTTCTTTCTTTATTTCTTTTTTTTTTGTTTGTTTTTACCCCCTCGACTTGTCTACTTTTTCCCTACTTTACTTAATTCCAGTTTTTTTCTTTCTCTTGCGGTAATGATGGCGGTCACTCTGACCTCATCTGCCGTCTCTCACACAGAATATATGCTTTGTTTTCAATTTCTCCTCTGTCGTCGTGATTCTTCACACGTTGGTTTGGTGTAGTTCGTGTCCTTTTTTTTTTTTCGTTTCTTCTTCTTGTTTCGTGGTGGCGTTTTTGTGCATCAAGAGCACTGATTCAGATTCTTTCTCTGCAAAAAACAATGACCACGCACTCTTTGTGTGTTTGCGTCTGTGAGTAGCAGATATTCCAGAAGTATATGAAAGTCTACGTATAAATGTGACGTTCACCTGTGTTTGGCTGAGAATTGTCATCTCAACGGGAGTACGTGCATCGAGGAGCAGAGTTTTCATCCGCTATGTGTCCTGCAGTGTGGCGGCGCCGCTGGCAAACAGCACACAAAAGGACCACCTATTGCGTCGCCGTCATGGTTGTGTGCTGTCTCCGTTGTCTCTATTTTGATCCTATTCTCTCTACTCCCTCGCTTTGATTTTCTCTCCATTCATGTTGTACCTATATTGTGCGTGTGCGCGCTTTCAAGAACGCATCCTTTTTCTCCTGACTGTATCGCAGTCGTCATCATTTTCTTTGTTGGAGCAATCAAGCAATCCAAGCACAAAACTCCCAGGAAAAGAGAAGTGGAAGAAGACAATAACGGGACCAACAAAACTGGAACGTCATCATGTCCTTCACTGACTATCTCACCAACTTCGGTGACATCCCTCGGGTCTTCAATGGGGAAACGTTCGACTGGGTGTTCGCCGACTACATGGATGTTCTCGCGTACGTGCAAGTCTTGTATGTGCTTCTTGTGGCTCTGGGCCCAAAGCTGATGGAATCGCGCCGGCCGTGGAACGTGGAGGGCTTTCTCATCGTGTGGAACCTCAGCCTCTCTCTGTTCTCGCTGGCCGGAGCGATTAGCCTCGTCAAGGCCGTCATCTTCATTATCCAGGATCGGGGCTTCCGTCGCGCGATGTGCTACTACGAAAGGGAGGTGTTTTACGATGGTGAGGTGGGCTTCTGGGTCTTCTCGTTCCTCGTGAGCAAGATCCCCGAGATGATCGACACTGTCCTGCTCGTGGTCCGCAAGAAGCCTCTGCAGTTCCTTCACTGGTACCATCACCTGACAGTGTGCACCTTCTGCTGGTTCGCCGGGCACAACCTCATCCCCACAGGTACCGTGTTCGCCATGATGAACTACTGCGTCCACAGTGTCATGTACTTTTACTACTTTATGTGTGGCATCAAGATGCGTGCCGTGGTGCGGCCCTTGGCGCCGCTCATCACCGGCGCCCAGCTCTTCCAGATGGTGGTGGGCTTCGCCGTGATCACGTACGGGCTGGTGCTGGGGACGATGACAGAGGAAGGCTGTGGCAACCGCGAGTATGTCGTGCGCATGGGCGTGGTCATGTACGCGAGCTACTTTGTTCTCTTCGCGAAACTGTTTGGTGACCTTTATCTGAAGAAGTCGAAGAAGTCGAAGAAGTCGGGCAAAGGCGGGCGAGCTGGGGAAGAAGACGCTGCCCAAGTTGCGCAAGGAGCCGCGGAGAGCGACACAGCAGCGCAGCAGAAGAAGGCTAGCTGAAAAGGGTGGCGGAGAGTGAGAGAAAAAGAAAGATGAAGAGTGAGCGGCACCCTAAAAAACACGCCCTGGTTTCCTCTGCCGTGCCCTTTTCCTTGCCTCACTCTGTGTGCGTTTTTAGTTTTTGTTTTTTGTCTTTTTCAACATCATCCACAACTATCGATATTGACTTGACCACGCGTTAAATTCATGTTTCGTTTTATTCGTCTGTTTCTTATTTTATTCTTGTTGTGTCTCGTAGACGAAATATAGTGTGTGTACTCGAAAATACTTTGCGCAGCAACTGCTGCATTTATTTATTTGGAGACAAAATCTCAACCCGCAATCACTCTGCTTTGAAAAGTAAGTTATTGTATACTTTCAAACGTTAAAATAGAGCCTAGGTGTAGATACGATGTGATTATTTCTTTTTTTTTTCATCTTCTGCTTCCTATCTTTCTAAGTGCGCCATCATAGTCACGGCTGCAATCGGAGAGACGCTGGCTCCGTCGTCCTCTTTATATTCGCTTGTTTCTTTTTTACCCTTCTACTATCCCAATTGCTTGTGCCTACTCACTACATATAGACACATTTATTGCTAGCAAACCAAATTCTTCGATGTGTGTGCGTTTCGATGCCTGTGTGTGTTTTTGTTTTTCACGGCCTACAGTTCCCCTTCATAAAGCACGATTTGATTCTCCCAACCAGGCACACTCGTCCGCATGAGCACTTGTCACACGTTGTCTTGGCAGGCCATGCTTTTTACCTAGATCAGTTTCGGGTGCGCGAATGCTGAAACACATTTAAAAAATCGAAGAAAAGTATATGGTTGTCCGAAAGCACTACGAAGCGTGTGCTCGCCCCACCGCCCTTCATTCTCGTTGTCTCCTTCGGTTTTTTTTCTGCATTCACACTCCTTCGCCCTACCTCTCTCTCCCTCTCTCCACGTTCCACTCTCTATCACGTGAAACAACACTCCACGTGAAAAAATACTCTTGTATATTGTTTTTTCATCTAGCATCTCGTTTTCGGACAAGGAAATACCGTTTTAAAAAAATCCTCAAGTCAACTAGGCTCTTTCTCTCGCCCTGTGTCTTGCTTTTCTTTTTTTTTCCTCCCTCTCTCTCTATCTCTCTCTTTCTCTCCTTCATTCTTCAGAACCCCTATCCCGCACTTTTTAAAGCATCAGCAATGTCGGGAAAGCAGAAGCGCGTGTCCATTTCCCTCACCCCGGACAACATCTTTCGCAGCGAGACGGCCAGCGATGCCGTGTCCAGTCAAAAGGACCTGTTGGACATGCTTGCCGTCCTCGGTGCCCCCGAGGAAACAGCGGTGGACACGTTCCGCAAGAACTTCGCTCAAGAGAGCAAGTCCATCACCGACGATGACATCATCGCCATGTACCACGATGCCTGCGCCCGTCGCGAAGCCTCGCGCAGTGCCGACAGCCCGGACACGCAGGCCGCTGCCATTGGCGATCGCCGCCACTCCATCGCCATGAGCAGCGAGATGTCTCCCGACAAGGGCGATGCCATGGCGGCATCCCCCATCGGTGGCTTCCAGTTCCCGCCCGGCGCCGAGAGCGGCGAGACCATGACCAGCCAGGAGCGGAAGGACATGGACGCGTTCATCCGCGATGTCCTCGGCCGCAAGCCGCGCCGGGCCAGTGCGTTTTTGCGCGAAGTGGAGATTGCGGCGCTCGAGTCCGCCGAACAGGAGGAGCGCGACGCGCAGGCGATCGCCGAGGCTGCCAAGAAGGCCGCGGCGCAGTCCATGGACCCCGCCGCGCGCAACGGCGCCGCGAAGCAGGCCAACAAGGTCGTGCACACCGACCCGGAGGATGCCGTCCAGCGCCCGGCTGGCGTGGCCCCCATCTGCGTGCACATTGAGGAGGAGGGCGTGCCGCTGCACAAGGTCATCTACGTCGCCCCCAGCGTGACCTTCGAGGAGTTCCAGGAGGCCGTGCGCGAGAAGCTTCAGAAGGATGTGCTCATGACCTTCAAGGACCAGGAGGACTACGTGGAGATTGACGACATCACCGTTCTCAGCATGTTCCTCTACCAGGTTCAACGCGAGCAGGTCGAGGCGGCCAAGGCCAAGCCCGGTCAGCGTCGCCGCTCCTACGCCGGTCCCAACGACTACACCCGCCTCATCTGCCTGATGGCCCCGACGCGGAAGATGTCGGCGGTGGACATCATCTCGCAGGCCACCGCCGCCGCGGCCGCCGCGAGCAGCCCTGACCAGGCCGCCCGCCGCACATCGCGTCGCTTCAGTGCCGCCTTCTCGAGCGGTCTGGTCGCCGTGCAGCCGATTGAAACGTACGACGCGCACAAGAACGGTGCGCACTGCTGCGACTACTCGCCCGATGGCTCACGCATCGTCAGCGTCGGCCGCGACCGCGAGGTGCGCATCTGGAACACCCGCGAGGGCGGCAGCGTCTCTCGCCACCAGTGCACGCCGATGAAGGGCAACCACAGCGGCTTTGTGCTCTGCTGCGCGTGGAGCCCGCGCGGGAACCGGATTGTCACGGCGGCCGTCAACGGCACCATCAAGGTCTGGGATGTCCCGACCGGCGAGAAGTTCGCCACGCTGAAGGGCCACGATGACCGCGTGTACGGTGTCCGCTTCGACTCCAGCGGCACCGTCATTGCCTCTGCGTCCTGCGACGGCACGGTGCGCGTGTGGGATGCGAGCATCTCCGGCACCAACCGCCGGCAGCTCAAGGTCAAGTATCAGCCCGGCACCAAGTACGAGCCGGTGCCCTTCTTCTCCTGCGACTTCCCTCACAACGCGGAGAACGGCACGCTCGCGGTGGGCGGCGACAATGCCAATGTCGTTCTCTTTGACTGGCGCGTGGAGAAGGTCGTTGGGACGCTCAAGGGTCACGAGGGGGCGGTCTGGTCGGTTCGCTACTCGAGCGACGACACGCAGCTGGTGACGGCCGCGAACGACAATGATGTGCGCATCTGGGACATCAAGTCACAGGCGTGCCTCTTTACGCTCTCTGGCCACGAGGCGCCGGTGCACTCCGCGGTGTTCTCCGCGGACAACCGCTTTGTCTTCTCGTGCGGTCGCGACTGGATGATCATGGCCTGGGATGCCAAGACCGGTGAGCACGTGGAGACCATCGCCGGCCATACCAACACTGTCTACCACATTGAAACGCGCGCGCAGGAGCTCATCTCATGCTCGCTCGACAGCACCGTGAAGCGCTGGGAGGTGCGCCATGTGGACTGACGACCGAACGGTGCGACGAACAACATGAACGAGGACGGGAAAGGCGAGAAACGGGCAAAGTGACCGCAAGACTGGAAGTGGCATTTCTCGCTTTATTTTTTTTTCTCTTTCGCACCTGACCTTCACTTCTTTGTGCAACCGACAAAAAAAAATGAAAAGTACACGAGGGAAGCATGCTCGTTTTCGTCTGTTCTTCGTTTCAAATATCGTTCAGCGTGTCATTCGCACTCGCTGTACCTGATTGATTTCTTCTTTTAGCGTGACCTCAACTCTTTGGTTCTTTCTTACCTGGCGCACCTGTGGGCACGTGGGCCTCGTAGCTTCTGGGTGGCGAAAACTCCCCGAGCAAAAAAAAAAAAAGAGGCGGTGCGTGTTCATCAGAGAAGGGAAGAAAAAGAACAGAGGCGCTTGAGTGTCATTATATGTTTTCGTGGGTATTTTATCGATGACGCTGTGGTGTTTTTTTTTTTGTGTGTGTATGTGACTTCATTTTATGCTAGCGTGCAAGGCCGACTTTTCCTCGCAGAGAAACAGAAGGAAACAAAGATGCGAGTGCAGTAAAAGTTGTCGGCGGGAAGGGAAAAATTGCACAGGCTACGCGTACAGAACAGCATTTCAGGGTCTATGTCTTTCCTCCCCGTCCCTTTTAAGATTTGCGACAAAAAAATATTTTGCTCTCCCCATTTTTTTTTTTTTTTCATTCTACCCCGTTTGGTTCGGTTTGTGTGCATTGCGAGGTGTTTCCGTTCTCGTCTAGAGTGACGCTTGTCGCTTGCCAAAAAAGAAAACGACGTTGACGGCAAAGATACACTACAAGACAAAAATACGAAGGAGCAATCGCACGACAGCTTCCTATCATCATTTTTTCTTCTCTCAATAACATCTTTTTTTTTTTTCTTGCTGCATCGTGCCTGAGTCAAAGAAAAAAATAACGCATGTGAGTTACAGCTTCGCTTGTTCTTTTTTCCTTGACGCACAGGCGCGCGCACCATTTGTTTTTTTTTTTCTTCATCCCATCATTGTTTAACTATTTTCATCTTCTATATTTTGGTATTTTTCCCTCCACTCAATGCTTTCTTGTTTCAGTGCGTAAACGTTCGTTCTTATTGTTTTGTTTCCTGTGGGAGTTTTTTGTGTATTTTAAACCAGGGACGCATACGATGTAAGGCACACGCAATGTATCTGTGCACATCCAGCAAGCCACCAGTGAAGCGTGCAGGATGGAACAAGAAGCACAAACTGAGCAAAATCAAGTGAACATGTTTTCTTCTTTTTTCATAAAACCTAACTTTTTTTGTTTTACACATCTTTTCTTTTTTTTGTTTTGTTTCAGTTGTTCCTCTTCTCCGGACAAACAAATCATACTATCTTCAAGGGGACTCTTATTATACCATACCTCCCTCGCTCTCCCTTTTTTTTTCCTCGCACACCTCTGCGGGAAATTCCTATATATCCGTCTTCCTATCTCTCACACGAGAGAAATCGGACATCCGTGCATGGTTTGTCTTCGTTGTTGTGTGGTATCCTTTCTTTCTTTTTCGCTTTTCTTCTTTTTTTTATAAACGCTTATTTTTTCCTTCGTCAGCCCGTCTCTGTCTTCTTTTATCTATGAACTTCAGTGATCACTGAGCACATGTCTGTGTGCGTTGTTCCCTCTCGTCGCTTTCCTTCGGCAGTGTTCAACGAGCTCACTCCATTCATCCTCGTTCTTCTGCACACAACTTTTTCCTGCTGAATGTGTCTATCTCATTCTTCAGAGTTTCCATGGGTTGCATTTGATCGGTTTGATCAGGGAGTCAGACAATGAAAAGGGTCAACACAAGCACGACGAGACTTGTAAATCCAGGATGAAAAAAGGGATGAAAGATTCGGTTTACCACCTGTTGTGATGCGTTCGATGACGCAGCAATCAAAATGAACAAAAAAAACGTAGGACTTGGGATGCCTTTGTTTACCACCATACGCAAGGTTCGCGCACACATTTTTGTGTGCACTTGCGCAGAGTCGTTGTTTCAAGAGTAGCCGATGCTTACAGGCGAGTTTCACATCGTCGCTCGTGGCAATCAGTTTCCTGCGCTAGTCATCACTGCAGTTGCTCTCATTTCAACTGTGTTCGCGCGCATGGGCGTCGTTGCGAGGCTGCAACTACTTTCTCACGGCTGAGATCGTCCCCTCGCCGGCACTAAAAGGGTAAACCTGAATGCACCTCTTCATTGTTTCTCACCCTCCCTCTGTCACTTTTTTTTTCTCTCACACAGACACACAGACACACAGACACAAATCGCAGATCCCTCCGGTTTACACATACTTACACTTCTCTCTTTCTTCTACGGTCGTGCTGGTGGCGCACAGAATAGACAACCTTGCACAAAACACCACCACAGATGCCAACCATTCAGACGCTCTGTGCAGAAGATGCACGCCGCATTGAAGCCAGCCACCACTTCCCAACCATCCCCGCTGTGTGCGAGGTCATGCTGGATGTGGTGAAGGGGCTGAGCGCCGTGTACCACGTGTAGTGCTTGACTGCGTTGGCCGGCGGCGTGCGTGCCGCGCACGCGGTCTCATCGGCGGACCCCGCCGTCCGTCTTCGCAGCGCGTGCGCGGGTGAATTTGTGCGCGTGCAGCCAGCGCACATGTCTGTGGAGGTCGAAGAGCGGCTAGTCATGGATGTCCGTGCCAACACGGTCGCCGCACCACTGACAACGCATCCGTCCCCCGCTGGGCTCTCGCTGCCCCCCTGGCTCAATCTGTCCGAGCTGAGCCTGCTCGCCGAGGTGACCGCGCACGTGACCTTGCACATTCTTCTCGGTGAGGAGGATGAGCGCGGTGCGGCCAGTGGGGCGACGCGGTCCCCGGCCCACACGCTGCTCGCCGTGCGGTGGGTCAAGGGCGTGCCGGACGTCCTCGCCGTCTCCGAGCTCGCTGCGGCGCTTCACGCACACGCGGCGGCGACAGACGGTGCCGGCCCAGCTGCGTGTTTGTCGGTGTCACTGCCGCTGTCCATTGTGTGCCGGGCCGATGGCATCTTCCACCGCCTTCCCGTACGTCAGGCAGCGTGGCGCGTCCGCTGGGGTGACCTCGGGCCTGGCGTCTCTGCCCGTACCGCTGCCATGGCCCGAGCTGGCGCACAGCAGTCACTGCACCAGATCGGCTTCCGCGAGGCGCTGGTCAGCGTGGTGGCCCCGCCGTATCTCTCCTCGGCGCCGACAGAAGAGACTCGGCGGGTCTCGCGCTTTCAGCTTGACATGGACGAACAGCACTTCAGCACCGATGCGCCGCTGCCGGGCACGAGCACAGCACTCGCTACTTTTGGCGAGCGCCTTGCTCTGCGCGTGTGCCGCACTTTTTTCCCCTCCCGGTTCCCAGCCTGGCAGGCCGGGGCGGCAGAGCGCGTCTGGCACGAGGTCACCGTCGTGCCGGGCGGCTTCACGGTGCTCTTCTGGGCGCGCGGTTTCCTTTCGCGGTACCACGCCGTGACGCGCGTCGGACCGCGGCCGGGGCGAGCGCGACGCGCGCCGTCCGCCGACGAGGGCGATGGACACGAGACATCCACGGAGCGCCCCTTGGCGGCGCCGATGCCGTGTGTGGTGGTGTCGCGCGTGCCGGACTCGGTGCTGCGCGCACCGGCCGCACGTGTCGTGGGCCCCCAGCACCACACGGACGGCCCGGGGGGGGCGCGTAGACTCGGACAGCGCCTTTTGCTACGCTGTCCGCGACACACACGAGGTGTACCGGATTGTGCGGCGCTACTTCTCTGTCTGCCCGTTTCTCGTGCTCGTGGATCCGGACATGCTGGACGAGACGGCCCGGCCGCGTCGACACGGCACGTTGTCGCGCTGGCACGACTTTGAGTCTTGCTTTGCCGAAGCCGTCGCTCAGTTCCACGGTGGTCGCCCACCCGTCCCAGAAAAAGAACCGGTGCCGGGCGGAGAAGGTAAAAATGAAGACAAAGACGAAGAAGTGGCGGTGACCACCTCCGTGGTCGATGCACCTGTGTCTGCGGAGATTCGTGTGGCGGCACGTTCCGGGGCGCCTGCCACGAGCACGGTGCTGGCCCGCCTGCGCAAGGGCAAGCTGGGGCAGGTCACCGCGACGACGTCGGCGACGAGCGACGCGACCACACCCGCCGGTACGAGCCACGCACCGGCCACAAGTACGCTGCGCCTTCACCACCTCGCTCGCTCGCTCGCCGCGGCCCAGTCCGGGTGTTGCGAGGCCCTTGCGCGGGTGTCACGCTTGACGGAGGCGAGTGCACGCCGGTCAGCTGCCGCGGCACTGGCCGCGCTGAGCAGCGGGACGCAGAACCGTGACGCCCATCCACCTCCACGGACGCCGGTGCTGCTGTGTGCACGCGGGAAAGGCACGCATGTGCGGGCTGCGGCACCGGCCCTCGCACTGACGGGGTCCTGTGAGGAGGACCTCGCCGACCTCCGCCACCTCCTCGGTTCCGCGGCGCAGACGCAGACACGCACGGCCCACCTCGATATCCTTGACGGCTCTGGCGAGGCCTCGGAGGTGGCGAGCGGCACGTGGGCACAGGACTGGCGTGCACTCGTCATGCCAGGGTTTGCCCCGGCCTGCGCGTGGCTGCCAGAGTCGCAAACAAGCTCCGCGTGCGCACTCGTGCAGCCCCTGCGACTCGCCTCCGCCACGGTGACCCAGTGGGCACGCAAGTTTTTGGTCGTTGTCGTCCCCGCCGCACCCCGTGCCCGCTCTGCCTCGCTCTCTCCGCCCGCAGACGACGCGTGTATCGATGCGTTTGCACTTGCACTGCGACAGCGCCAGCGTCAGCGCCAAGCTCAGCCGCAGCCGAGTCCCGCACGGTCTGTTCTGCCGTCTGTGAAGCTGGCGCAAGAATGGTGGCTTGCTGACCAGCACGCCGTCCACGAGCGTGTCCGTCTCGAGTGGTTCCTGACGTTTGCCGAGGCCTACGTGCAGCACCCGGAGCTGGACCCGCCGATCGCGGCCCCGTGCGCGGAGCTTTCCCAAACCGGCGACGCGCTCGCCCAGCGCGTGGAGGCCAGTCGCCGTGTCGTGGCGCAGGTACGAATAAGTGCCGCCGCCGCCGCCCCTGCCGAGGCCAGTGCGGCCACACCGCTCCCCGACGATCTCATCGAGCCGGTCACGGCGCTGGAGCCGGCGCTGATGACGTGGGGCTGGCGCTTCGCCCATGCGCTGCCGTGGGCGAGCGTCGTGAGGGGCGGCACGCAGGGGTGCTGCGTGGCGATCACGCAGTGGCCGCTGCTGCGCGTGGAGACGGCCGATTTTGCACTGCGCACGCTGCAAGATCTCCGGTGGATGGTCGAGGAGCTGCGCAGCGTGGACAGCCACGCCGCTGCCGTGGTGCCCTCGGCCGTGCTTCAGTTTTTCATTAGCCGCTCCTGTCGTGGGGCGATCATGTTTGGCGATGCGCTGAGCCACGAGGCGGCGCGGACACTTGTGGAGGCCATGCAAACAGCAACGCAGTACTATGTGTGCTCGCACGGCCGGCCGTGTCTTTCCCGACTGACCCCTCTCCAAACGTGCTAGAGAGGTGGGAAGCGATTGGGGGAGGAAGGTTAAATACTATTGGTCTGCTCTCCTTTTTTTTTCTTTTTCTTTTTTCACCTCTGCTTTAGCTTTCTACATTTCCTTCTCCATCATTCCTTTGAGCATATCGTCATTCAAAAATACTGTCAAGGTGTGTGCGAAGTTTTCTATCCACGCCTTAACTGTCGTTTATCCTCCATTCGTATCCCTGCATCCATGTTACGCAACCACACATCTCAAAAAAAAAAATCGCACCTCTTGACCTCCACATGTCATTCTTTACTTTCTCCGACAAGCAGTATAGAACTTCTTTTGCCCGAATAGACTTTTTTTCTTTTGAAAAGGTACCGCATAGACGCATACATCTCTTTCATGGAGATCAACATAGATCATCAACAAGCGAGGGGCGAGAGAGGGATGCCGGCTGACATTGTGGATGTGGATGAGTCCTCCACCGCGACGGTGCCCATCTCCGTTGACGACGCGCCGCCACAGACCACGGCCGCGTCCGAACGCGCTCATGTGAAGGACATGGAGTCAGCGCGTGCCTCGCCCACGCTGCCGCCGTCGAACACCTCCGCCGTGCTGCTGAACACGGCATCTTGGACGAGCCTCGGCGAGCCACCGCAGGGGTCGACCAGCCTCCTACCCACCACCACCATGACGGCAGAGAGCAAAGACGGACGCGGCATCACACTGTCGAGTCACGCGCACGAGGCGTCGGCCACGGTCACCAGTGCACCGGCCCTCGTGCCGATTCTTGTCAGTGAGGGCCCTCCGCGTGCGGTGGAGGAGACGACGGCAGGTGCTGGCACCGCGCACACCGAGGACAGTCGATGTTGTCGCGGAGCGCCTGAAGGGGCAGCCTTGCGCACGTTCATCTCCACGTGGGCGGCCGCGCTCGGCGGTGTCCGCGCAGGGATGCTCGTGTTTGCGCCACACCGCGTGGACACAACGCGCACCGCGGGCTCACCGACATCCGCGTCGGCCCCTGCGATGCATTCGCCGACGACAGCCAGCACTCACAACAACAACAACAACAACAACAACACGTCCAATGCGGTATTGCCTCCGCCTGCGCGCCTGCACTACGCGCTTGCCGAGGTGACAGGCCTTCAGAGCTCTGCCGGTACCGCGACAGTGTCCTTCCTCATGACGGACCCTGGCGTGGACGACGAGGCGATCCCTTTGTTTGAGCTCATCCCCTGCCCCTCCGCGTGGCTGGCGAGGCTTGGCGTCGAGGCCTCGTGTCCGCGCGACGACCACTGCTCGCTCCTCGAGCGTGTGCTGGCCGTGGGTCCGTCCGATGGTCCCGTGCACCCGGACGCCGCGTTCGCGCAGCTGGCCTCCGTCAAGTGTGGCGACGACATGACCCGCACCTCCGGCCGAGGCGGCGCCCGTCCTTTGTTTGCACTGGAGGAGCTGTACTGCCTCGCTAAGGGCGACCCGTCCACGACTGCCGCGCGCTCACCCACCACCGCCACCACAACAAGTGCCGCTGAAGGGGCTGGGCTGGCGTCGGGTGATGAATCCGAGGAGGAAGAGCCGTGGGCGCCAGCGCGCAAAACAGCGAAGTTGGAGACGGCACCCTGGGCACGTGGGGCACGCGGCCGGGCGGTGGGCCCCGGCCAGGACGCCACAGGGGCGTCATCCGCCCGCTTCTCCCGCTCAGACGTCGGCCTGCCGCACCGTCATCGCATCGGCGGCGACAAGGAAGTGCTCGCGTTCTCCTTTGCGGCCCCGCAGAGCGTCCACACTTTTTTTGCCACCGCTTTCCACGAGGTCGACCACGCCGTCGAGGTGCAGCGCCAAAAGTGGGCGGCGCGGCAGCGACAGCTCGACCCGCCGAGCGCGTCTGCCGTCGCGCACGTCAGCGACAAGGCGATGCGACGCACGCTGTGGCAGCCGCAGAAGCCGCCCGTGGTGCTCTGCGTGTTCGACGGCTACGCCATCCTCCATCGCTTCGAGGTGTACATGTCCCTGCGCGGTCATGTCGTGCGGCTGCTCGACGGCGAGGAGGATGTGTCGGCGTCCGTGGAGACACAGAGAGGCATGATGGTGGCGGAGGAGGGCATCAGCACAGCGGCGGCCGGCGCGGGGGTCGCGCGCAAGGTGTGCACGGGTCCGACGCCCGTGCCGCCGGTGCCGAGCGCGTTCTCGTCCATGTGCAAGGTCTGGCTCTGCATGATGCGCGATGATGCCGCCGGGGGTGGGGGCGTGGCCGGCGCCGAGGGCCTCAGCGGGGCAAGTGCCTCGCCGTCGCTGCCCAAGCTGCTCGTCAACGCGCCTCCCATTGACATTGTCGTGACCTTCCGCGAGAACAGCGAGTCGCACGAGACCGGGCACACTGCCGTGTTGGCGGTGGCCCCGGACGGCGAGCGCGAGGAGGAGGCTCGGCTGGCGCGGGCGGTGGCCGACAAGGACGGGGCCGATGCCGCCGTGCACCGCCTTCTGCCCCACCTGCAGTCCAGTCGCGGACGCCAGCTCTACTGCTGCTTCGATCACCTCCCGCCGGAGCACGGTGCAGCCGGCAAGGTGGTCAAGGTGTCGGGCTCCCTGTTCGGCGCCAACAAGGTCCTCGTCCCCGCCAGTCGCGAGCAGCTGCTTCTCGCGGCAACGGTCTGGACCTCGGCGAGTCACGCGGCGGCCGCGAGCGCCAGCCATGGTGGACTGGTTCCGCCCACGCTGTCGTCCTCCTCGTCATCGTCGTCCTCTGCTTCCTCTGCTTCCATGCTGAGCCCTGCGCTGCTCGAGCGCATCGCCCTGGGGACCTTCACGGACTCCTCCGCAGCCAATCTCTTCATGACGTACGAACGGACGGTGGCCTTCACGGCAGCCAACCCGGCAATGGCGGACACCGGTGGCAGCGGCGGCGGTGGCAACAACCACAACCCCCAGAGTGCCGCTTCCATGGTGCGCTTCTCCTCCATTCGCGATCTCCGCGATGCCTTCTATCGCGATGCCTCGCGGTTTGGCGATGTCTTCCCCATTTTTGCGGCCGCGCGGGCGCTCATGGAGGACATCTTTGCCGACTGGCAGCGCCGGCCCTCGTCCCCGCGGAGAGCGTCTCACCGCCCTCTTGCACCATCCCCGGTCAAACGCGAACCCGACGATGAAAATGACGACAATATCAACAACAACAACAACGACAACAACAACAACAACGATGACGACAACGACAGTGAGGAGCCCAAGGTGAGCGTGCCCCGCTGGCCGTCGCCGACGCCGTCGTGCACGGGCTCTGCTGCCTCGCGCCGGCCCTTCCCCCGCATCGCCCTCATTTTCCCGCAGGGCAACCCCACCGGCAACCCTCTCCTCATGGTCCGGCAGTTTCGCCACAACCTCCGCCAGTACATGGCACCGTGGATGCTCTACGAGGTGACACTGCCCTGTGACGGCTCGCAGACGGCGGTGCCGGTGCTGTGGGGCCAGCGCGGGGGGGTGCTGCTACTGCACTGCGACGAGCCCACCGCGCAGCTCGGTGCCCTGCACCACGAAGCCGACGTGGTGATCGCCTGCGGCAAGGCGGCCTCGGCGTGGGTGGCCGCGAACGCGATGGCCACCTCGACAACGACAACAGCAACGGCCGTGCCGGGGCACCGTCCCGCTGAGGCCCCGCTGTACTTTGCGGTGCTGTCCGAGGTGGAGGTGGTGGCCGACGTGACCTCCCACTTGTGGGTCCCCTACGAGGCGATGGACAGCGCCAGCGCCAGCCCTGCTGCCGCCGCGCTCAGTGCCGCGCTGATTGGCGACGCCGTCGTCGCGGAGGACGCGTTGGGGCTCAAGGTCGCACAGAGCGAGGCCGAGAAGGCGTGGCGGCAGCTGCAGGACACCATTGGGGCGCTCGCGGAGGGCCTGGTGCCGCCCGGTCGTGGGGGCGGCAGTGAGGCGGCCCGCCGTCGTTCGCGACGTGGACGCAGCTCGGCGAGTGCGGTGGACACCGCCGCTGCCGCCCCCACCGCGGGTGCCACGGCGGGCGGTGCACCGCCCCCAAGTCGGCTGACGCAGGAGTACGCGGCCATTCCCAAGTTGATTCAGCAAGCGGTTCTGCTTCATCAGCACCTTGATCACCTCGCCCGGCGCACCGAGTCGGAGGCCCCGTGGAGCGCGTGGCAGCACGCGAAGGCGTTCACGAAGTCGTTGGCTCTGAATGCCGCCGCGACACAGCCGATTACTCTTCGCGACATTCAGGTGGGCACCATTTGAGGCGACGCCGCACTCCCGTCGAGAAGGCAAGGGTGCGATTCGAACAACATCAACAACAACAACAATCGCGCACCGTTGTTGTTGTGTTATCCCATGTTGTGTTTTTCCTTTTTATTAATCCGCGGCTGCGCGCACGCATACACAGACATAGAAGCACATCACTAGTCAAGCAAAGGACGACGAGGAAGCAAGTACAAACAAAGAAATGACAGGTGGAGAAAACATGCTCAGACACGCAAAAGCTCTATCGTCACCGATCACCATGAAAATGGTTGACCTTCTCGAAGTTGTGGTGGATGCACACGCACACACACACACATGTGCCAGGCATCTGTTTGCCTGGTCATGAACACTCTTTCCCCCCCCCCCCCCCCACCCCACACACACAGACCCGCANACACCCCCCCCCCCCCCCCAAAAAAAAAAAAAAAGCTCTCGTCATGGCTCCCAAGAAGCGCACCACGCGTGGTGGGGCACAGGAAACCAGCCGGACCGTATTTTCCGGTGAAGGCACGCTGTATCAGCGCGACGAAGATGACGTGTACTCGCCGCTCGGCGACGAGGGCGACTACCGCGTGGAGATGAAGGGCGATGCCGCGGTGGGCTTCGCCATTTTCGTGTACGAGCGCGACGAGGTCGTCCTGGAGCAGCCCATTGGCACCTCCATGACCCTCGGCTACGCGGAGGACTCCGCCTCCGTGCACTGGTCTGCCGTGGTGGAGCGCGACGTCATTGACTTCGCCTTCCGCTTTGAGGACGGCGTCAACAGCGCCGGCACGAGCGTGCGAGCCCTCACCTACATGAATCGCTTTGTCGAAATCTACAACCAGTGCACCTACAGCGCCTTGACAGGGCAGGATGTGGTGGACAAGGACGATGAGGGGTTCGAGTACGTGGGCAGCACGGCCGTGGTGTCGCTGTCCCAGACCGGCGCGACCGAGGACCCTGTGTATGAAGTGTGCCTGGACAAGCGCAGCCAGTCCCGCACGACGGGCAAGGGCACGGTGTGCTTTGCGGAGTCCCTCAAGTTCACCAACACGGTTGTCCTGCGCGCGGAGGGCTCGCGGGTCGTGCTCGATGGACACCGCTTCGATCAGCACGGCTTCTGTGCCGAGGACGCCATGTCCATTGTCGGTCAAGGGGTGGATCTGACGACAAAGGGCACGCTCCTCGACGACGAGGAGCGCCGGTTGCTCATGTACGGCAACGAGGCCGGCAAGGTGCAGGAGCTCGACCTCGAGACGGGCTCGGTCGTGCAGGAGTACCTCCCTCGCGAGGGCTTCGCGGTGAAGAAGCTGACGTACGCCCAGAAGAAGGCCACCGCGGCGCCGAGCGTGTACACGTGCCTGGCGGGCAGCGTCGCCTTCAACATCGACACACGGCTGAACCCGCGCAACTGCATTGTCACGGAGGAGGGGAAGGGGCTCAGCGACTACCAGCTGAAGAACCCGTCCTTCACCTGCCACGCCACCTCACGGGCCGGTCACCTGGCGATTGGCGCGGCCGACGGCACCGTGCGCCTGTACAGCGGCCCGCCGGGCTCGCGCAAGGAGAATGGCAAGTTCAACCCCAAGACCGCCAAGACCGCGCTCAGCACCAAGTCCCCCATCACGTCCATCGACATGACCGCCGACGGGCACTACCTGATCGCGACATCGCACGGCTTCCTGCTGTTCATCAACACGCACTACATGGAGAACGGCAAGGACAAGGACGGCTTCACGGGGCGGATGGGGAAGCAGAAGCCGCAGCCGATTCGCCTGCAACCGTCGCCGCAGCAGATCGCTCAGATGGGTGGCGAGGACAAAGTGCACTTCTCAGGGGCGCAGTTCGTCGCTGCCCAGGACGGCCGCGAGGAGTGTGTGACGGCGACGTGCGGGGCGTTTGTCCTGACGTGGAGCCTCAAGGCGATCACCACGGCCGAGGAAACCAAGCGGCCGGTGCCGTGTGGAGGTGCCGCGATGGGGACGTCTCTGCTGACGGCCACCGCGAATCTCCCGTCGACCGTCACCTACGCCACGGACACCGGCATTGCGATGGTGCCGCTGCAGTTCAAGAAGGAGGCGCCGAGCAAGAGCACGCGCGCGTGGAGCTGGGGGTCGAAGTAAAGAAGAGAGAGAGCGCGGAGGCTGCTCTTGTCCAATCCGCCACCACGGGAGAAAAAGCACGAGGCATGATAGACACAAGGTGCGAAAGACGTGAGCGAGAAACAGAAAAAAAAAAACAAGGTCCGCGCACTTGCGTCCTATAACCTTTTCCATTTGTAAACCGCACTCTTTTTTTTTTTTTCAATCATCTCCCCAACTGTCTTGGGCGTCCATCCCAAGAAGAGTCCGGGCAAAACTATTCGGCGTAGAGACCTACGGTCGTGGCAGCTGTGTTCGTAACTTTTTAGATTGTTCGCTCTCCCATTCTCTTTAACTACGCCAAACGAAATCATATGAAGTTCCACATCACACACAAAGTCGCTCGAAACAGAACAAATAATAGCACACAAACACACATACTCGTACATGGGTCTTGTTGTGTGTAGGGCCCTTGAACCGAAGTCAAGGCCAATCACTCAACACCAGGGTGTCCGTGTGATTGGTGCGTCCTTCGATATTTTTTCCGTCATTGCGGCGCGGCCACCTCGCTTCCTTGCTCTCAGTCTTCTTCCCTTTGTCACGCCTCCCCATGTCCTCTCCATTCCACCCCCGCCCTGTCCCTTTTCCTCGTCAAAAAAAAAAGAAAAAGTTTTTAGCTTTTTGAACCTCCACAAACCCCAAAGCCTTCCTATTTCCATTTTTTTTCTTCTCTTTTTTTCTCCCACTCGTCACATCATGAACCACGGGCACAAGCTTCTGGTTCTGTTGGTGGCGTTCGTGTGCGTTGTGCTGTCCGTGTCGGCGTTGCACGTCGAGTCGGATGCCAGCTCCAGCGCGGTGGCCTTCCAGGCCTTCAAGGAGCAGCACGCCAAGGTGTACGCCTCCGCCGCGGAGGAGGCCTACCGCTTCCAGGTGTTCCAGCAGAACCAGCGCACCGCGCAGAATCTGGCTGCCGCCAACCCGCACGCCGAGTTCGGCACCAACAAGTTCGCGGACCTGACGCTGAAGGAGTTCCGCGCGCAGTACCTGACCGGCCCCGCCTTCTTCGAGTCCCGCAAGGAGGTGGCCGCGACGCTGCCCAAGGCGGACATGAGCGCGGTGGCGGCGGCCCCGCTCAAGGCGGACTGGCGTGAGCAGAGCATGGTCGCGCCAGTGAAGGACCAGGGCCAGTGCGGCTCGTGCTGGGCCTTCTCGGCAATCGGCAACATTGAGAGCATCTGGGCGATTGCCGGCCACCCCCTCACACCGCTGTCCGAGGAGCAGCTCGTGGCGTGCGACACCGTCGATGGTGGCTGCCAGGGCGGTCTCATGGACCAGGCCTTTGACTGGATCATCGACAACGCGAGCGGCGAGGTGTTCACCGAGGCGAGCTACCCGTACACGTCTGGCGGCGGCAACACCGCGGCGTGCAAGCCCGCCGGTGGCGAGGTCGGCGCCGTCATCACCGGACACGTCATGATGGAGAACGACGAGGACGCGATTGCGGCGTGGCTCGCGGCCAACGGCCCCATCTCCATCGCAGTCGATGCCATGACGTGGCAGCTGTACTTTGGCGGCGTCGTCTCCAACTGCTTCGCGACACAGCTGAACCACGGCGTGCTGCTGGTCGGCTTCGACGACACGGCGAGCCCGCCGTACTGGATCATCAAGAACAGCTGGGGCACCGGCTGGGGTGAGAGCGGCTACATCCGCCTCGCCAAGGGCACGAAGCAGTGCATGATGAACGAGTACGGCGTCTCCGTCACCGTTGGCGACGCCCCGGCGCCGTCCTCGAGCAGCACGAGCAGCAAGGCACCGACCTCCTCGGCCGCGCCAGGCAGCGTGTTTGTGCAGAAGAACTGCTACGACAGCCAGTGCTCGCTGCTGTGCAAGGAGACGCGCTACCAGACCGGCGTGTGCACGCCCGTT
The DNA here is from genome assembly GCA_030849645.1 of Wallacemonas sp. Wsd. Taxonomy (NCBI): domain Eukaryota; phylum Euglenozoa; class Kinetoplastea; order Trypanosomatida; family Trypanosomatidae; genus Wallacemonas; species Wallacemonas sp. Wsd. The sequence continues at coordinate 19,159 of JASANQ010001253.1, read as the reverse complement.
GAGGGCGGCGGCTCGGCCGTCGTCACGTGCGATGCGGACGAGGTCATCCAGCAGGTGTACCAGTCGGCGGACTGCAGCGGCAAGCCGGACCTTGCGACGATGCCGCTGCGCACGTGCCTGCAGAGCTACCTCGGCTACTTCGAGAACGACTGCCCCAGCAGCGTCGCGTGGCCCATCGGTGAGGCGCAGCCCGCCCTGCCGCACACCAAGCCGCACCCCCTCGGCCTCCCTCGCCTCTTCGCGGAGGAGGTGGAAGACACGCGCTCGCCCCTGATTGAGCCGCGCGTGAGCGACGGCGCCGTGCAGACCGATGACGAGGTTGACCACCACCGCCCTGGCAAGAAGGGCGGCAAGAAGGGTGGCAAGAAGGACGGTAAGAAGCACGGTAAGAAGCACGGCAAGAAGCACGGCAAGACGCACGGCAAGAAGGGTGACGAGAAGGTCGACTCCATCGAGTACAGGGCGTTGGATATGCCGGTCGTGGAGATTGAGCACAGGGCCGTCAACATTCCGGACGCGATCAAGCACGAGGCCCTCCACATCCCCCAGGGCATCGAGCACAGGGCCCTGCCGATCCCCAAGCAGGAGTAAGTGAGTCAAGAGAGTGAAAACACAGGCGAACGCAACAGCAAAGGTGAAGAGATGTGCGCGTGGTGTGTCGAGTGTCTCCGTGTGAGTGACACACAGACATCTAAACGTCTCTCTTTCTCCCCTGTTTCCCCTGCTTCCTCCCTTTTCTTTCTTTTCCTTTCACAGCGCATGCTTGCTCTTTTCTCCACTTCCTTTTTTTTTGTTTTGTGCTTTCCACAATGTGAGGGAAAGAAACACTCTCTTACCGCCCCTACCACAGCCCCTCCCCCCTTTTTGCCGTCTCCGTGTGCTAGCGAAAAAAAAAAGCATCACTCAGGCACGCGAAGAGGAAGAGATTAGGCAGACGCACACAGGCATCCCCTGACAATAACAACCAAAAGGGACCAAGTCTGTTTCTTTATTGCTTTTTTCTTTCACCACTCTCGCAGACACTCCATTTTTCTTTTCTTTTCTTCTTTTTTCTCTCCTTTTTTTCAACAACAGTGACTCTTTCTTCTCGTTTTTTTCTCTCTCTTCGCTGTTTCTCCACTCTGTCCTCGCACTGTGTCTGCCCCTATTGTGTCTTACTCTGTCCACTCCTTTTAGACCTCCGCGTCTGGCCGTACCCACCTGCCGAACCAGATCAACATGAAGGCCACGCGCGTGTCCTGGGAGTGGCGGAGAGAAGGGCAGACGGAGATGTGACCAGAGACCATACCGTTGTGACGAAAAACGAAGGAGCAAAAAAACATGCATTTATATCGGGGACACTCCCCCTTTGTCCGGTGAAATCTGCCAAAAAGGAAACAAAAAATCGTAGCACCAGCCTTGCGTGTGGTGTGTGGTGGTAGCGCAAGAGTGAGCTGTCTCACACGTACCCGTGAACAGAAGCGCGTCCCTGGCGTCGCTCGTCATTGCCCCTCTGTCGTTCCTGTCGTGCGTCTGTGTGCTGGTCGCCCCGAGCCACGACTCCGACAAGGACAGAACAAACAAAAAAACAGAAGCGAGACACAGACGTGTGTCTTGGCACCTGTCGCCCCAAACCCCCGTTCTCCTCCCATCATCCACTTGTTCGGCTCCTCCCCCTCTCTCATCTCGTTCCTTTTTTCGACGGTAACCCCCTCACATGCGCGCGTCAAAAAAAGGCCTGCTCGCCAGGCAAGGGGGGCACGGGGGGCGTGCCCGTTGCCCAGGGGCCCGGTGCGGGGAAAAAAGCTTCCCGACCGGGAATTGAACCCGGGTCACCCGCGTGACAGGCGGGTATACTAACCACTATACTATCGAGAACACACAGCAAACTGCGAGGCATTCTGAGGTGCAACATACTCACATAGGCTCCGTCAAGGGACCAAGGCGTCCGTACGTGGGGATGTAGCTCAGATGGTAGAGCGATCGCTTAGCATGCGATAGGTATTGGGATCGATACCCAACTTCTCCATCCTTTTTCACTGCTTTTTTTTTTCGGCACCGGAACCAGAAAACCGTCTGTCACTTGCGTGCTGTTCCTTTTCTTTTTTGCCCGCAATAGGAGCGCGCACGTTCACCCTAGCAGGACGAGGGGGTGGCACACGGGAATGCGTGTCGGTCATCATGGCCCAGCTTTCTCGCAGCGCCTGCGGCTGGTCCACCCCCAAGCCGCGTGAGGGGCCTTCCCTGCGCAACGGGGGAGGAAACCCGCCGCACACCGCCGCCGCGCCAAGCGAGGGGAGCTGCCCATCTTGACGCACCATGCTGCATGCTTCTTAGTTAGAGGGTGGGTCATCGCTAGCGTGCGGCTATCGCCGGTCGGGGTTCCCGCTTGCCGCCGCTCTTAGCAGGGGCGTGCAGCGATCCCGAACCAAGCCCCTCTGCCCAAACAACGGGGCGATGCGACCGGCCGGTGCGATGTACCGTGAAAGCCCTGCCAACACACACCAGTGCACCATAGCCCACGATTCAACACGTGAGTCGAGGGCTGTTGAGTAGGCAGTTGCAGTTTTTCGAGCGCCAGCGTGACCAGCGAGGGTTGCGGTTCCCGGGGATTCGCTGTTCACCGAGGGGGGGGGGGGGGCGGCGTGTGTCAGGCGCCATCTCCCCACACGCAGCGCCCAATCGCAACGCTGGGCGGTGTGCCCCTGCGTCATTGCGCCTGGACCTCCGGTACCGTTCACCCAGGGGAGGGGCGATGTGGTGCACCGCAGCACATCCCGTCCCGCCGCGTCTGAGCGTATTGCCGTGCGCCATGCCCGTGCCGTCTTGTGCTCGCGCTGTCAGCGCTGTTCATCTGGGGGCATATCGTGCACATCGCGTCCGGCTCTGTTCAATCAGAGTGCCGTGCGCTTGTGGGGTGGCCGCTCGGGGGCTGCGAATCCGGGGGCACGGGCGGCGTTGCGCATCGGGCCTTGTCTTCCCCTGCCGAGCCGGGGTGAACGAACCGCGGCCAGGGCGGCGGGCGGGCACGCGTGCGCCGCGCCGCAAAAGGGGCACCGACGCCGCCCACACGGAGGCGAGCCCGGCGCTGTGCGCCGCGGCCCAACCCCCGCCGCAACGCGCAAACCGAACGCGGCACGCGCACACCTTTGCTCCGTCGTGGAGGCTGCCTCCGGGGGAAAAGCTTGGCGCGTCGTGTGGCGCACCGTCCCCGCCGCGCCGGATTCGAACGCGGTGTGCGGATTCGCCGTCCCTTGTTGCGCGAGTGGGCCGTCGGCGCTGGCGTTTCCGCCGCGTTGCACCGCCCGCCCTGGGTTCCCGGTGCCGGCAAGCTGGAGCCGGCGGCCCCCTTGCCGCGCTCGGGGCGGCGTGCTATCTGAGGTGTGCCGGTACTGTCTTTGGATCCCTGACTTGAGTTCTGGCTGGGCCACGCACTCACATGCGCTCATCGGCATGGTCGGCTTTGGCGAGTCCGCCAAAGGGGTTTCGCTATGGAAGGAGCTCAGCATCGCCGCTGGGACGTGGGCGAGTTGCGCCGCCGCTGCTGCGCCGTTCCGGAGGAGCCACCGGGCGCCGCCTGTTACACGCCAAGTTTTTGGTGCCGCGGCATCCCTCCCGCGGTGGCCGATGTGCTTGCCGGCGCTTTTGGCGCCGTGCACCTGGGCATCAACAGCCTGCCCGTTCGCCAGGGGCGGCCTTCGCATGCCGTTGCGGCGCCGGGGTGGCCGCGCGCGCGGTTGCGGGCGGGGTGGGTGGGTGGGTGGGGGCTTTCCCGCCCGGCGCCTCTCTGCGGGATGGGTGGCGTGGCGGGCGCCGGGTGTGCGTTGCGCGGCACGTTTTCCCCCGGCGCGCCTGGCGCGGCGGGAGGCGGCCGTCCGTTCCCCCGGGGAAGCCGCGCCCCCCCCTCCTGCCCACCGCCCGGCGCCCCCAGCAAACACCCCCCAAAACACGCACAGCCCCCACACCCACCCCAAACACCACACCAAAGCGCTCCCACCCCTTCGCAAGCCTTGATTTAGTTTTCTTTTTTTTAGCCATGACAAAGCCACACACATTCTCCGTGAACGCCGCGCCGTTTGAGCCGACGAAGATAACAATCGGGAGCGGTGAAACTGCCTTCACTGTTTCACCTGGCACCACGCAGTGGAAGGGACCACCAAAAGGAACTGGTGAGGTAGACGGGCTGTCCGTACTGGCGAAGCCGTGGACACCTCCTCAGTCAGACGCTGCGGCAAAGGAGCCGTCACAAGATAAGAAAGTGACGCCACAGTCGCCAAAGTGGGTGGCAACGGAGTGCAAAGGGAAGGAAGTCGCGGCACCCGTGCCGTTGCTGCCAAGCGACGTCGAGAACAATCTTTTCGTACACTCGTTCTTGGTGCTGCCAAACTCGCACGAGGACGCCGAGCTGGAAATTTTCAACTACCGGTGTGCAAGGTGCTCGCTCAAAACCCTCTACGGCAGACTGTCGTCGCGAAAAGTAGACGTGGTGCTCCAGAATATTGCCCGCGACGTGCCACCCATGTGCATTGCGCATCTCGTCGAGCAAATAACCAAATGCCGTGTCACGGCCATCTGGGTTAATGAGCAGAATCCGAACGATCATGGCATCTGGCTGGAGAAGCCTGGGTCTTCGGGCCAGCTTGTAGAAGCGCTGTCAGGTCGTCTGTGGTCGTGCCCCAACTTCCACGGCGTGGCAGTGTACGCAGCGAACGACGAGGGTAAAAAATACCTGGAAAGCTACATGGAAGAATACCAGAAGACGCCCGAGTACGCACAATCTCCTTTTGCACCAAAAATGGTTGTCGCGCGCGAGCACTGAAAATGCTGTCCCAGTCATGGTGGCTATTTTTTCTCTTCTCCCTTTTTCTGACGCTCGTGCCCTTGGTGTCTTCTGGGTCTTGTCGTCTCTCTATTTGTCTGTTGCCATATTCTCACGAAAAGTAAGGTTAGCAAGCAAAAGTTTGCGCACACACACAAACACGCAGCCCCTGCCCGCGCCGGCGAGAGTCAGGGGTGCGCTATGCGGCTGTTTGTTTATTCTTCATTGCGTAGGTTGACACGGTTCTCGGATTTTTTTGGGCTCTGCAGCCAGACAAACCGACGGTGTCTTGTCGAGTTGGGCTCCGAACGGGAGTAGCTTGGAAATAGCTGTGCATCTGTCACCAACCTCCTCGCATTTCCACTCATCCCTGTCACATTTTGCTCTTCTCTTCTCTTCTAAAAAAAACCCTCTCCACATTTTAAAACGTCTCATTTCCACAACGCGCACAACAACACGCGCAAATCAAAGCAGTATTCATCATTCTTTTGGTCAGTACAATTTTTATCGCTCTCATGTCCGTTTCGCCAAACACAACGGCTTCCAAGCCCCAGCCAATGGCTGCATACTCGACTGAGGATGCTGGTTTTCACCGCACCTTTCCTGATGTACCCGAAACGGAAAGGCTGGTTGAAACCTGCCAGTGCGGCGTCATGAAGAAGAAACTAGTCCGTATGGGACGCCTTTACGTCACATCGCTGCGCATGTGCTTCAGCTCCTCGTTTTTAGAAGCCCCCATTATGCTGCCGTGGGAAGACGTTATTTCCGTGGAAAAGCGCTCTAATTTTGTGTTCGACGACATTGTGGTCAAGTCGCACACAGAGGGGGAGCTCCAATTCACAACCTTCATTGCAGGAGGGACGGCCCAGATGTTCAAGTTGATGAAAACACTGTGGTCGGTGCGTGAAAGGTACGCAACGTCAGAGCGCGCCGCATCGGAACGCGCCATGTCCGAAAGGGCCACCTCGGCGCGCAACAGTGTGGTTGCCGAGTCGCCGCGGGAGGCTGACTCGCCGAGACTCAGGACGCAAACCCCGCAGAATCCGCTTGGTGACGAGTGGAGCGAGGAGACAAACCAGTCTCACAATCTCCGCCGCGCAGATACAGACATGATCAGTGGAGCGAGCAGCACCGCCTCCTCATCACGTGCCGCATCACCATTATTGGGTCCGCAGTCGTCCAGGTCAATGCAGTCGAAGGAAAACAGGTCCCTAGAGGCGGATGGGCCCAATCTCGACGACGAGGCCCAGCTGAGGCACGTCGTGCCTGATCTGCCTGAAACCGAGCACGTCTCCGAATGCTTTCAGTGCAGCTACGTCAGCGGCGTCCACCGGCTGGGAAAACTGTACATCACAAACAGCGGTATTTTCTTTTTTTCAGTTATGCTCGACGGGGTCATTAAAATTCCATTTGCGTCCGTCGCGTCCATTGAGAAGGAACAGACCATGATGATCCTTGATGGTATTTCGGTCAAGCTGACGTCGGGCAAAATGTTTAGTTTCACCAACTTTGTCAGCCGCGACGCTGTTTTCAACGTTCTTTCGCTGTACTTCACAACCGCGAAGTCAGCGCTCGTTGCTTCAACGGAGAACAAGACACTGGGCCCCATTGTCTTCAAAACAACCACCAGCGAGAAGGACGCTACGAAAGCCCCATCTTTTACCTCACTCGACGACTTTTCCAAGGTCGCAACTCAGTATGGCACAGCATTCAGCGACGCATCCTGCTTCACCAAAGAGATGATGGAGCCATTGGAACTGCCTGCCGGTCGCAGTGTGTTGGATGTATTTGGACTGTGCTTCGACGACGGCATGCCTATGCTGAACGACTACCACAGCAAGCGCGGCGACACCAACCAAAGCCTGGAGGCGTGGCGTCCGGCGTCCGACAGTGCACCGTTCTGCGGGCAGCGGCAGTTCACGTGCACGACGCTGGTGCGCGCGATGATGAACAAGCCGTACGAATTTATCGAGTATCAGCGGTATGCCATTTTCAAGATGAACAACGCACTCACACTGGCCGTGCAGTTCTCGAGCCAGGTTCCGCGCGTGATGTTCGGCGATGCGTTCCGCGCCGAGTCGCTCGCCGTGTTCACCGAGAGTGGGAGTGGCGATGACACCAAGGTCACGATGCGCGCGTACGGCTACGTGCAGTTCCTTAAGAGTGTGTGGGTGAAGGGCAAAATTAATTCGACCTCTTTGAACCAGGAACTGCCCGAAAGCTACAAAATCATGAGTGATCTTGTTTTCAAGACAGTACAAGCCTACAACCGCGGTGCCACTGGTGCCCCAGAGACAGCTGCAAGTGAGGAGACACAACGGGTTGAGCCCCCAAAGGTGGCCATTATGCATGATCACCCGTTTCAACCGCTCCTCTCAGGGTTTCCCATGAGTGACAACGTGATTGTGAATTATATTCAATTTAGTCTGTTTGCTGTCGCGACTTTGTTCGCAGCAGTTGGATTTTTGCAGTCCGTTTTTGGCCGTGCTCGCTCTCCGCGCGGTGCGAACCTAGAGTCGCGCGACATCGACTCATTTTTCTCCACTGTCGCCCCGCTAGCGGCTCTCTTTTTCAGTGTCGCCCTCTTTGTGACTTTCCAGCTCACCATTTCCTTTTATCTTGCTTTGTTTTGAACTCGTTTTGTTTTCCCTCCCTTCCCCCCTCTCTACCGCAATTCGTGTACATGAACCATCACAACATTTTCATTTGCAAACCCGTACACTCATGTTGACCACGCGTGCAAATGCCCGACCTGTAACTCCCTGCACAACAAACCCTACTTGTTCATTTGCTCGTCCTGTGTGCATTGCGCACGTCCTTAGGTGTTCCATCACCAGCAATACATCGATTCCCGCCAGCCTGCTTGCCTGTCTCAGCACATCCTTGCGTTCGCCCTCCCTCCCTCCCTCTCTCCCACGTTTCTTTTCAGAACTCCGTCATCACGGATATCGTAGTTGGCAAAGCGGTGCAAACACTGACATTGCTCTTGCACAGTTAAATCATGTCATTCAAAACAACCACCAGCGAGAAGGATGCGACAAAAATTCCTGTCGTCACTGCGCTATCCGACTTTTCCAAGGTCGCAACTCAGTATGGCACAGCATTCAGCGACGCATCCTGCTTCACCAAAGAGATGATGGAGCCATTGGAACTGCCTGCCGGTCGCAGTGTGTTGGATGTATTTGGACTGTGCTTCGACGACGGCATGCCTATGCTGAACGACTACCACAGCAAGCGCGGCGACACCAACCAAAGCCTGGAGGCGTGGCGTCCGGCGTCCGACAGTGCACCGTTCTGCGGGCAGCGGCAATTCACGTGCACGACGCTGGTGCGCGCGATGATGAACAAGCCGTACGAATTTATCGAGTATCAGCGGTATGCCATCTTCAAGATGAACAACGCACTCACACTGGCCGTGCAGTTCTCGAGCCAGGTTCCGCGCGTGATGTTCGGCGATGCGTTCCGCGCCGAGTCGCTCGCCGTGTTCACCGAGAGTGGGAGTGGCGATGACACCAAGGTCACGATGCGCGCGTACGGCTACGTGCAGTTCCTGCGGGGTGTCCTGGTGAAGGGCAAAATTAATTCGACCTCTTTGAACCAGGAACTGCCCGAAAGCTACAAAATCATGAGTGACATCATCATGAAAACACTTTCTCAAAAGAGCGAACCCGTCGCCATAGCTACAGCACCACCCGTGGAGGACAGTCCCCCTTCGCAGCCGGTCCCGGAGGAACCTGCGAAGTGCACCGTGAAGCCACAAACAGTGGAACGGCGCCAAATGCTAGTGTATGGAACTCTCGCCACAATCATCTGTGTTTGCTTTACATCGTGCAAGGGGCTTGTTCAGGTGCTGTTCTTATCTAGTGACACTAACTCCTTGATGTACTACCGGTATAGCTTGATTGTCATCTATCTTCTTGCACTTTCCGGCAGTATCGGAGTTGGTGCACGTGTGCTGGCACTTCTTTGAGCCTTTTTCGTATTTTTCTTCCGTTCTTTCACCGCGAGAGCCATTGTATCGTTGCTTCATCAATCCCACCACAGCCAATCAATGCCTTTTTTCTTTATCAATGCCCTTCTTTGGCACTTTTGAACGTGACACATGCTTGCCACACCGCAAATGCCAGGCAGTTAGCACCGAGCAAAGGCTCACCATCGCGCTTTTCCATTTTGACACCTCATTCTTCTACTCCACCTTCTCTTCGTTGTCGGAAAAAGGTCTGCACTAGAGTGGGCTGCAGCATTTTCCTTCTCCACTTTTTTTTTGTTGCTTTCATAATCATATCTTAGAATTTTTCACCACCATGTATTCCTTGGGTAGCTACTCTGCTCCACCTACACGTGGTGAGCGCGATCCTCATCCTCCAAAGGAGTCCGGCGAGGGCTTTTACTACGCCCCCACCGCACCTGCATTTGGCCCACCCTCGACGGTGTCACCACACTATGGGTTCCGCCGCAACGGATCGAGCCGGTCGACACCGGATCAATCACGAAACGGACGGAAACAGGGGTCAAGCGAATCTCGCCGACAGGCACGCGAGGATGCAGCGGAAGGCACCGCGCGCTCTGGCAGCAACGTCTCGCCCGTGTCAGGAGAGGTTGGCTCGTCCGGCAATGACTTCGATCAGGGACGGGGCGTGGTGCCCAACAACAACAGCAGCGGGACAACTGACCCCCAACGTAGTTCTTCGGCCCCGCCGTCTTCATCACGACCCTCTGCGTGGAGGGGTGGGGGTGTTCCTGCTCCCAACGGTGACTATGGACTTGCCGCGAACGTCCCCAGACGAAAGGCTGGCGACACCCCAGCAAGCCCAGGTCGCGACGCAGAGGCAGCTCGTACGGGTTTGATCGTTTCTCACGAGCAGTCTGACCGCTTTCAGGCGCTCATGGACGGGAGCCCCTTTGGGCACCGGCAAGCGCAGGCCAAGGTTCTTGAACTAATCCAGTTCTGGCTCTCTTCTTCAGAAACTGGAGCACAAATTGAAGGTGCCATTCGTGCTGTAATGGTCGAGTCGGAGGAGTCGAAAGCCGCCATGGGCCAAGTCGTGCAGGCGTGGGGTGGGAACAGCCCAGTCTCAAAATCCGAAAAGGACCTGCTGGAAGAGAGGGAAAAGAAACGCAGCCAACAGAAGCCCCGCACCAGTCTCGAGCCGCAGGTCATAGAGCTGGAGGACGGCTCACCGCTTGCGCCGAAGGGCACGAACAAGGCCGATAAGCCGCGACGCAAGAGTGATTCATCCATTTCGACTGCTTCTTCCTCCTCCGGCAGGTACACCATTGTCAAGACGCCAGCGGCGGTGGCCGAGGCGGAGGAAGCAGGACCGGCGAACGCACCAGTGACTCCTCCCGTGACGACGCCGCCGCCGCCCGTTGCGGATGCAAGTGGCGGCCAAGGTGCCACCACGTCACCGCACGCCCCTCTCGCTGACCAGCTGCCTCCGAGTGATCGCGCCAGCGCAGGTCCGCCATCGGCCTCGTTTCGCCGTCGCTACGACAAGAGCGAGGAACCCAAAGCCGAGCAGCGTCCGTCGCAGGACGAACGCGCCAAGGAAGCACCCCCGTCGTCTGAGAAGCGTCGCAAGGAACACAAGCCAGTGCCGCCACCGTCGGACGCCGCGGAGGCCGACCGCCAACAGCGTAGCCAGGACGTGTCACAGCCGCCGGACGCGATACCGTCAAGGGCAGCCACACCGTCGAGCGTGCGTCCGCAGTCAGGGACTGGGCCGCGCAAGACAACCCCTGCCACGCAACCCGCCTCGTTCGAGCAAATTCCCCGTTTTTACTTCCCTCTCGGGCAGACAACGCTGCGCCAGGAAATCATCAACGGCCCCCTGTCCAAGAAAATAGAAAATCCACACTTGAAGATGGTCGACGGTGTCGCACTTACCACCACGATCCTAGACGATGAGAGGGACCGAAATGCCACTGCCTTGCAAACGTCACTACTCGACGAGCCGCGACACGCAGCGCCGAACTCCAAGTCATGCCTCCTCACGACGCTGCGCTGCGTTGAGGATTGCCATGTAGGGCCGTACATTCAGCGCGAGTTCTCACGGCTGCCGGCGGCGCCGAAGTTCGACGTCAAGTCGCGGGTGCGCAGTGGTGGGCGGTTTCGTGGATCGAATGGGACACCCCTCGCAAAGCAGGAGGCGGCCTACCGCCAAAGTCTCGTCACGTGCACACAGCGGATTTGCGTCCAGGGTTTTGGCCTGCCGCGGTACTTTGGCTTCATCATCATCCGCCTCATTCAGCGTGAAATCGTGGAAACAATCAGCCAAAACTCCAGCTTCCGCGCGTCCAGGAACTCGCCAACCCCTCCCCAGCACATGGGAACCGACACCAGCTCCAAGGCTGAGATGGCGGCCACGACGCTCATCACGGCACAGCACTTGAAGGACTTCTACACCGCGCATTTACGCGGCAAAGACAGCCGTCGACGCGTCTTCGATGTCTTGCTCCTGTCAGCGTCGCTGCCGCGCGCAGAGGACAGCAGCACCGTTGCGCACGGCGCCCTCGACACCAGCAAGGACCGCCATTTCCTCGTGGCTGCTGATTTTGTCGCCTACCTGGAGGGCCTGCTGCAGCACCACCCAGGTCTCTCCTTCCTGCGTGAGACGCCCGACTTCCAGAGCAAATATGTGGAGACGGTCGTGTACCGCATCTTTTACGAGGTCGACCGGTTTGACCGAGGCTACATCACTTTTGCCGAATTCAGCAACTCGCGGCTGATGGACGCGTTTCGTCAGGTGGATGCCACAGACGACATCAACACGGTCTTGCTTTTCTTTTCGTACGAACACTTTTACGTTCTGTACTGCCGGTTCTGGGAGCTCAACGAGACACGCAACATGCAGCTTAGCAAGGAGGACCTGGCCCGGTACGCCCCAGAGGACACGATGAACCCAGTCATCATCAACCGCGTCTTCGCTGGCATTGGCCGACCTGTGCGGTGCCCCATCAAGGACCGTATTGGGTACGAGGATTTTGTTTGGTTTTGCCTCTCCGAGGAAGACAAGTCGACGACGACGGCGATCCGCTACTGGTTTCGCGTCCTCGACACGGACGGCGATGGTGTGCTCTCTTTGTATGAGCTGCAAAGCTTCTACGACGCCACGCGCGATAAAATCGCTGAGTACGTCGTTGACAACGTTATCGGCTTCCACGACGTCGTCTGCCAGGTATTCGACATGCTGCGCGTACCCCTCTACCGGCCGCTGACACTCAAGGACTTTCTGCGCGAGCCCGAGGCAGCGCACGTGGCACTCAGTATGCTCACCAACGTGGTCAAGTTCCTGCAATTCGAGCAGCGCGATCCTTTTGTGGCGCACCAGGACCGTCTCCTCGGCGGCTTGGAGCAAAGCCGATGGGATCGCTTCGCACGCATTGAGTACGACCGCATGGCGCAGGAGGCCGACGAGTAAGAGAGGAGGCTGACGAGAGTGGAGGCGGACCCCCCCATCTTTTAGTGAGAATGGAACCAGGTAAAGAGGCAGGCAAGCAACTGTGCACTTTGTCAACCCGCTGTCTCGCCGTGTTCAGGAACTCTTTCCTCTCGGGCCAGAGGATAAAGAAGCAGGGATGAGAGGAGAAAGATCAGAGACCTGTGCTTCACTGCGCATCTCCATGTATCCGTAGCGTTTTTTTCCTCGTGTGTTGCATGCGTACCTGTGTGCGTCAATACTAAATCAAGTGCACCACAGGCACCCGTGCTTACACACATCCATACACGTGCCTCTTTTTGACGAGTGGGGACAGGGTTGCCTAGACAGCTGGCACTGCTATTTTTGTGCCAAGGTGTCGCCCTTCACATGACCAATTTCTGCTCCTACACGCTTGAGATCCTTTCATCGTTGCTGGAGGATTCCCTTGTTTTTTTCTTTTTTCCTCTTTTGCACATTTTTTTTGCCTCGATTCACTTTGTCCGCCTCTTTTTGCGGAGAGTCTTTGACTTGCTCATTGCCAGAACAGCAATCACTCCAATAAAGTACTTTTCAAGCACACACACACACACACACACACACACACACACACACACAAACAAAGAGACGGAGCAAAAAAACAAAAGGAAAGGGGCAGTGGAAGAAAGACAAAACAGTAGTCCTGGAGAGGATGGTGCTTTTTGCCTCCCAGCTCTCATTCTCCAGTCACCATGACGGCTCCCTCCCTCTCCCCGTACAATTCTGTCCCGAACATGTAACTAGACGTTTTTTTTTTTCCAGAGGCACCGTACATGAAAAATGTACGGCAGCTCAGTAAAGACGCCGCCGAGACGGGTATACCCCGTGCATTCCTGCTCGGTATCTCTTTCACTCTTTTCCTCATCGCTCCTTCCCCCCCTCTTTCCTCTTTCCTCCTTACTCGCGCTGTCACATTCGCAGAGTTCATTCACTAGTGACAGGTGGCGATGCGCACTGCTCGATGGCTTTTGTGCGCCGCATCAGGTGCTGGCGAAGCGGCAAAGGCAGCGACCGCAAAGCCGAAAGAGGCGGCCGGCGCGCCGACGCCCTCCGCGGCCCCAGCCTCTGCGCCAGCTAGCGCCGAAAAAAAGTCGAAGAAGGCCGCTCCCAAGGTGACATGCTTCAACATTCTTCGCTTCAAATCGTGGCAAACGGCGACACTCGACGGCAAGGGGACGAGCGAGGCCGTGCCGGCTGTGCTCTACCACGGCGATAAACTTGGACCGCGGCCGCTCATCATTTTGGACAACAGCGTGCCGTCCAACAGACCGGAGGACTGCACTGTGGCGGCCAAAAAGTACGAGGAGATGCTCTCACACTTGTCGTGGCAGCACGGGGCCGTCTATATCCCCCTCTGCACCACTGCCGAAGGGGATGCGACCAAGTACTTGGAGGACTCGAGTCGGCAGGTCTGCGCCACGCTGGATGCGCTTGACGTGCGCTGGTCGCACTTCCTCGCACACGGCTACGGCGCCTTGGTGGCGGCGAGCATGGCGGCCTCCGCCACGTGCCCTCATCGCCTGGGAACGTTTCTCTTGCTCGACACCCCCCTGGTGACGACCGAGCTGGTGGAAAACATGGCTCAACGCGCGGAGATCGCCAAAGCCACGCAGGACGTGAACGTCCCCGTGACCGAGCTTGCCTTTGCCAAGGAAAACCTGTTGAGCAACATGGAAGGGATGCTGCCGTACGCGGATGAGGCTGACAAGGCCCTCTACGAGGAGCACCTTTTCAATCCGAACACCATTTTCCAGGACGGCGGCCTCGTGCGGAGCGAGAAGACCTACGTCCCAGTGCGTTATCTCGCGCAGATCTACCATCCCCTGCAACTAGTTGTCCCAAGCGCGGGCGGCGTCATGGACGTGGCCGCGCACAAGGAGTTCTTCCGCGTCCGCCGCCCAGCCACGGTGAAGAGCGCATCCGGACACGCCGACTTGTTCAAGAGCGGCGCGACGGAGGTGGCGGAGGTGGCGCGTGGATGGATGCAGCGATTTGAGCTTGACACCGTCCTGGCCCGTCGCTACGAGCAGGCGGCGAAGGAGATGGACCAGCTGATGCAGACAGGCGCCCCCGCAACAGGCGAGGCTGGCGCGGCCCCCGTTGTTAGGGAGCCCAAGAAGAAGAAGGAGAAGAAGGCGAAGAAGTAAGGGAGTGTACCAACGTTGAAGTTGCTCGCTGGATCGCAACCCGAAAAAAAAAAAACAAAACCCCGCGAATGCAACGATGCTCTGGTTGAACCAGCTTACCGATGAGTTTTTTTTTGTGTTCTGCACTTTTTGTTTTTTTTTCTTTGCAGGCTTGTACGTGTCTGTATATGTCTGTGTGTTCGAAATCATTCTGCAGTCGCTGTCCTGCTTCGAACACCGAGTCCCACATTGACGGCGAGGTGCGAAAACATCTTTTGAGCTGGTAGATCACATTTCATGCAGAGATTCTTTGAGAGTAAACAACAAAAACTGCTATCAAAACTACGTGTGCATCCCGAACAGCAGAACAAAACAACAACACCACCATGTATCTCTGTGCGTGGGGTAGGGATTGCACGATGCGGACTCGCATCTTCAACAGGCACACACGACACGCGACGCCACTGAGAGCGCCATCGCTCGGATGGGTACCCTGTCTTATTCGGCCCATTTCCGTAGTTCTCAAGCGCGGATGTCGCAGCGCGCGTTAGAGAGGTACCACGTTGTGTGCTTGTGCGTCTGTGTGTGTGTGTGTGTGTGTGTGTGTGCGCGCTCGCACAGATAACCATCAAGGTGCGGCGACAACACGCCACGCATATATACACCTCCGCCCTTTGTCGCTAGCCAATCCGCTCCTCTCTCGCTTTTCTGGTCATGTCTCCGCTCTCTATCTTTTTACTGCCGTTGAGGAAGTTCTTCTTTTTCTTTTACTCAACAAATCAAACAGTGGAGTTGGTGCACCGTTCGCCAACAGTGCGCAGGTCTATCGCTCCTCTTCACTTTTTTTTTCTTCTATCGAGGCTTTTCTATCTCTCTAAACTTCCTAGCCTGTGAGAGAGTCCTTTGCGTTCTCATTATCCTGTGAGCGAAGAACACTCAAACGCGAACAGGGGAAGCAGAGAACGAGCACAGCACGCAAGAGAGCCAAACACACTGTGCCATGTCGGAAAACGCAAACCAGCGGAGCAGGGCCAACACGGCTCCCGGTGCGACACGCACCGCAACCAGTAGTCGCCGCTCTGTCCGCGCGAGCGGGGTAGAGGCCGCGCCGAACAAGCTTCACCGCCCGCACCCTAGCACTGCGTCCGCGGCGAGCCCCTCGGCCCGACCCAAAGCCGCCGCGGCCGCCGAGCCAAAGACCTCACCTACCCCCGTGATCGCGGCGGCGCGTGGGTCCACTCAGACGAACGGCGTCGCCACACCCGCCGCCCGCACACGAGGCAGCCCTCAGCAAAGCAGCCCCCCAACCGCGGCCACCGCGGTAGGCCGTCCCTCCACCAGTCGCGCCCGTCCGTCCTCCACGCGGTCTCCGCTGTCCTCCACGCACCCCACCACCCCTGGCGCGACGGCGACCACGTCTTCCACGAGGCAGGCGGCCCCACGCCGTGCCGCGACGCACCCTGCGCCGCTCAGCACACCGGCCCACACCGTCGGTGCGGCCCCGACGACACAGAACCACGTTCTCGGCGCTGATGATCCCGTGTTCGCACACCGTCACAGCCAGCGCCGGGCGTCGTCGACGGGAAGCGCCATGTCGGTTTCCGCTCTGGCGGTGGGCGGTCAACGGTTTGAGTTGCTCGCGGCCAACGAGCCGGTGCCGGAGATCCCGCAAGGCCTGGAGAAGGAGCTGGTGCGCCAGTACACGGAGAACCTGCTGCGCCTCCCACTCAGTGAGGTGGAGCGTGTCGTGCGGACCATGTGCCAGGACACGGACTTCAAGCTAGTCATGACGTACATGAAGGGCGAGCAGCTGCGGCTGAAGAACGAGGCCAAGCACGAGCGCTCCCGCTCCGCCCCGGCGGGTGGCAGCGGCAGCGCGACGACGCGCACTCGCACTGCAACGCCCGGCGCGGCCTCACTGGTGACCCCTGCGGCGAGGACCGCCAAGGCCGACAAGGCCTCCAAAAACGCAAAGAAGCGCAGCACGAGCGTCCCCGCTGGCGCGTCTGCTGCCGCGACGGCGAAGCCCGGTTGGGTGAAGACACCCAAGGTCGGCGAGACCACCGCCGAGGCCTCTCAGCGCGCCCGCTCTGGCCGCATCACGGCACGGGTGGTCACGCCGTCGCTCACGACAAGCCGGCGCCGTGGGGCGGCGGACGTGATGACCCCGGCACGACAGGAGGCCGCACTGGAGCGCTTCCACGTGGCCTTCTCCAATGAGGTACGGTACGTGTTCCTCGAGGACGCTGGGCACTTGTGCAACGCGCGTCGCATTCGCTTCTACTACGAGCAGCCGGCGATGGTGCGAAGCCGCAACATTGTGATCCCGGACGAGGCGCTGCGTCCAGTGTACGGGCAGGTGGTGAACAAACTCCTCTACCGTACTCTTGGCTGGTCAGAGCAGGAGTGCAAGCCCTACACGGCTGCGGTGGTGGACATTGTGATTCAAC
Source organism: Wallacemonas sp. Wsd (assembly GCA_030849645.1). Lineage (NCBI taxonomy): Eukaryota > Euglenozoa > Kinetoplastea > Trypanosomatida > Trypanosomatidae > Wallacemonas > Wallacemonas sp. Wsd. Next base: position 2,328 of record JASANQ010001253.1, on the reverse strand, counting down.
AAATGAGCGAGCCGCAAGATAATGAGGGCTCGGACTCTGACGACGAATAAGACGCTGCGAACGAGGCCCATCACCGTAATGCGTAGTGACCGTGGCAAGGGGGAGAAAGAAAAAGTAAGAATGAAAAGGAAGCCATGCCGACACCATTGTTCGTCTCCGCAATGAAGGAGAATGAACAGCACCAATGAAAAACACGCACACACGCACACCCATTCAGCATCTCACCCTCGTAAGCTTTTTCTTCATCGTCTGCTACTCACATTCCCGGACTTTTTTTGGACGCAATTTTTGCCTTTGCCCGTGAGTCATCATTGGTGACCTGTACTAAACAGCCCTGCTCTACTAATTCTTGTGCAGCTCTTCTCTTCCCTTTCCAGTGCGTACTTTTGTTTTCTTGTGTGTGTGTGTGCGTCTGTGTATGCATGCTTCTCAAATATGCCGTGCCGTCATCACATTCCTTTTCCTATGGATGGCGTGCTCGTTGAACAGAAGTTTTTGGAGCATTCTTTTTGCTTGTTTCTCCCATTGTTCGTTTCGTCTTCTCTTGGCTGCCGTTACTGTTATTGCACGTACAGGAGAGCATCGAAGATATATAGATAGATGGAGAGAGGGAGACTGCCACACACGATTCGTTGGTCCTTTTTCCATGTGTCAAGTGACACCCCCCCTCTCTCTCTCTCCATCTATCCCTTTCTGTACACGGTTCATTGTCTGACGTTTGTGCCCGTTTGGCCATCACCGACGCTTTGGTCATCCATTGTATTTTCCTCATTTTTTTCTCTCCGTCTGTCCCCCCGATCTTTTTATTGTTGTCATTACAAAGATAATATTCTGCAATGGACTTCGTGCGGCCCGCCTTGCGAATGTATGAAAATTGACGATGTCACAACAAAGCTCCACCGCTTCAACCAGCGCAGACAGTGCTGTTGGCATGACGAGCACGGTTCAGAATGAATCTCCCCGTCCGTTTCTCTTCAGCAGTGCTTGCGCCATTTTCCACAAGAGCGTGCCTTTTTCCCGTCTCCGTGATAGAGTACCCCCCCCCCCTTCTCCCCCAGCTGCACAGGTGATGAGAGCCGAGAAACCGTCGTGGTGTTTGCTCTTCGAGCAAACAGGGTACAACATGTGAACAGCGACAAGGGACACATCCACACCTTCCCATTACGTTTTCCTTTCACTCCTCTCCTCTTCTTGCCTGAATTGGTTCCTGCTAACACCCGACTCCTATAGCCTACACCGCACAACACACCACACAACCTACCCCAAACAACCATGTCCGCCGCTAACTTCGATGCCGCCGTGGAGTACGTCCGTTCTCTCCCCAAGGATGGCCCCATCCAGCTCGACAACAAGACCAAGCTGGAGTTCTACTCCCTCTTCAAGCAGGCCACCGAGGGCGACGTGAAGGGCTCCCAGCCTTGGGCGGTCCAGATTGAGGCGCGCGCCAAGTACGACGCCTGGGCGGAGCGCAAGGGCATGAGCGCCGACGACGCCAAGGTCGCGTACGTGAACCGCCTCATCGCGGTCACCAAGGAGAAGGGCCACCCGTGGAACCCTGCGTAAAGCGCGGACAAAAGCCAAGCGGATCCGTGACGCAGATACTCCGGAGCAATCCATATCGTTATGGGCTGTCTGTGATTTTTTTCTCTGTTCTACTTCCCCGTGAAAGCTGCGGCCCATATTTGTAATATGGACAGAAAACACAAGAAGAACAAGTCCTTCTCAAGCCGCACCAACAATCACGCAACGGTCAAAGGAAAACAAAACAATAAACAAGTTGATGCACAATGTGCATTGTCGAGTTATCATTATTGAACAAAAAAAAAGCAAAGCATTTTTAAAGCTCCTTCGCATCCGAAGTGAGTCGAAGATGGAGCGCACCCCCTCGATCGCTGGCGCCCGATATACGCAACCAAGCCAATGGCAACACACGACCGTTGCCACGAGCCCGGCACCGCCGTGTCCGTCGGAGAGACTCTCCGCGCGATGATGCCGCCGGTGTCGGTGGCACCCGACAACAGTTGTGCTCCTCACCGCGCTCTCGTTTTCAAGCACCTGGACACCCTCCGTTTTCACCAGCGTTCACTCTGGCCAAAGCGCGCCGCTGCTCGAGAACAACTGTTCGGCATGCACAGCGCCGTGAGCCTCACACCTGTTCGCTAGGCATCTGTCTTCACCGTGCATCGTACCATCTCACTACGTCTTGCACGTACGCTCTTCCCTCGCCCCCTCCACCCCTCACTCCCTCGCTCCCTCGCTCCCTCGCTCCCTCCCCACCACCACCGAACGGCGGCACCCGCACAGCAACCAGCCAACCCAAAGCTACCA